>JAHQZX020005186.1:0-29822 GCA_019804575.2 Pseudotulostoma volvatum
AGATAATGCATTAATCAATTCAATCGAAACAGTTTTCCCGGCAGCTAATATTATCCTTTGCATTTGGCATATTAACAGAAACATATTAGCTAAAGCCAAACTTGCTATTCAACGAGCGTTGATTCCAGTAATAGCCATATCCGATGATGGATTTATATCAGTTGTCAACCGTACTTAATATTTTTTGCCACTATCATGTTCTAACTTACTGCGCGTTAGCGTGGAATTCTGCCGTTCGTTTCAATAAGCTAAGCCTGAAAGAGTCTAGGCGTACGGGCCAAATAACATTAGCCTAGAGAATATACTAACGAAAAATTGAGCCTTAGGGATAGGAATCTAAGAGTTCTCGAGCATGTGTTCCTTTGCTCTGTTGCAGTCATTGTTCTTTTTTCTCTGATGTTGGAATGGCATGATAGAACCATTGCGGATCGCAACCTTACTTTGCTTTGAAAGAGCTTTTCCGACCCCCCTCTTTCCCTTGGATTGAAGCTTGTGCTGACTTATATGATATATATCGCGATCGTTGGTTGGCATGAAGATAATTCCCCACTATGAAGGCGTCGATGAATTAAGATCTGTTACGATCATATCATACTATTGTCTCCCTTCGATTGAATTGTCCTCTCGTTTATTTGAGCCTTCCGTCGACTCTACTATCTAGTCACTGGCAGCGATGACACAAGTATCCGATATCGTCGTTATATATATGTACTGTATAGCTCGGTTTGCCCATCCTTCGGGAAATGGGCGACAACCTATTTTCCTATCCGAGTATGCCTTTGTTGGAAGAGAACGACTCTGAGCGGATACAGTGACTGGAGAGGACAGGGTTCCGTTGCTAAGTTCCCTGATTTGTTATGGTAGTTATTTCATAGATCCTTATTAATATGATTATCACCTATTGACCCGCTATCCTATACGTGGTCCTTATCTCGCCCGTTCATTCATCTGATTGTGGTTCGAATGTATATAGAATTTCTCGTTCGTATATGATTAAAGCATCAGATAACATGTATTCCTAAGGTCCATAAGTGATAACGCTTTTTCTCTATTCCTTGTTCCTTGCAAATAGGGCACATGCGCACTTCATTCTTCACTTAGCATACATACACACATACACAGGGTATCCATCTCCTTTTTAATTTGATGTACAGTCTGTATCAGATGCACTTCCATTTCTGCGGCACGTATGTAGTAGATATTATCCTGTACGTGTGGTGTGATCTTTTCTCGAGGTAGTGAAGTGACAAAAGAAGGAAAGCGTGATAGATGAAAGATCCGTGGATATATACAATGGAAGGTAAAGCTTTGTCCACTCGAGTGAGCAAGAATGCGGGGAGCATGCATGACATAGGGTCACCAAAGATGAAGGGGTCATAATCATACATCCATGCAAAGGGTATAATAGTAATACATCCATACATACAAACAATGCTTTATGTATACAAGCAATCATCACCGTCCTAACACAGAAAGCCCCGCCGTCGGTTTCGGCTGCGTTGCTGGCTGGATGCATCCAACTTGACGGCTACCAGTACCAACTCCATTCCGCTGGCAGTGTGGGCCCCCGGGTCTGTGGGCTGCACGCGCAAGCGCCACTGACCCCGGAGGATGACCCAGGGGCCCCGCTCTTCGGCGTCATCGGGCCGACGGCGCTTGATGGGGCCCGATAGGGGCGGGTCCGGGGTGGAGGGGCTGCGTGTGCCCCACGTGGAGGGCGGGCAGTCGTAAGGCTCACCGTCCAGCACGACATCGGTATCCCGATCGATCCAGACCTTCACACGGTCCTCGCTGATTGGGGTATAGCCTGGGCTGGCCATGCGCGCTCCGGGGTCACCTGACATCATCAGCAGCCCGAGGGGGGCGGTGATGGGTAGGTTCATCTTGTCAGCCACCACGTGGAGCAGACGAGCCACTTTAGTCTTGGTTTCCCCGTGGAAGTTAGCCCGCATGGCAGCCAGGTCCAGCACGGTGCTCTCGCCCGCGATCTCGACGACGAGCTCGTGAGCGGCGTCGTCTACCCACGGCCGGGAATAACGGACCCAACGCACGCTAACCAGGTGATCTCCGTTGGCTGAGTGATCACTAGACACTTGAACCCCGGACTTGCTGAGGTCGTCTAGGCGGATGACAATTTCGGATCGGCGACGGGTGAGGTTGTAACTGATGTGGTGGGCGATCAGCCGTTGTTCGAGTCCGCGAAGGTGGAAGTAACGGCAGTCGCGCAGCAGCTCCGCGCGATGGTTCTCATCTCGAATCTGGAGCGGATACCCGCGCAGCAGGTGCAGCAGCTCCGCAAAGACCTCTCCCGATCGATTCGGCAGACTGGGTGGGCTGATCGCGGGCGGTCGTAGCAAGGCCGTTCGATCAAGGCCGGGAAATACTTCTGATGGGCTGGAGAAATTGGCGCTGACACCGAGGGTAAAGAAATTGGGAGAGTCGCCGGGGCTGGAGAAAACGTCCCGGGGAATCTGGAAGTGGCGCTCGCCGATCTGAATGAAGATATCGGCTTCAAAGAGTTGTGATATTAGCCGCGGTACTGACAAGCGTCAGCAGAGCCTGTTCGAAGCTGGATTTGGGGAAGGGGGAGGATTACAGCTGTAGAACTGGGCATCGGCAAAGAGTTTGACGAATTCGACTCCATCCGTTGGGCGGATGTGATAGCCTGCAATCCATTTAGTGTTCCGCCTCTCTCCTTTTCCTTTTCCGTTTCCTTCTGCTATTCCATCTCTTTCCCGGCCATGGGAGCGAAAGGGGGGGGGCGGGGTGGTTACCTTGCAGATGTTTGGCAATCTCTTGAAAGGTGGTGGGATCGCGGTCGATATACAGGGTTCGGACAGAGCTACCATTCTCCGTCTGGCGGAGCTGATCTTCGAAGAAGAGGGAAAAGTACGAAGGGGCTCGCAGCAGTCAGTTGAGGCTCGCATACGAAGAGACCACCAGAGGACCAGGGCGATCGAATCGCGAGGATCCTTGTCCTCCGGGATTACTGACCATCAGAGGCGATCGAGGCACCGGACAGCTTAAACAGCTGCGACCCAACCTGGATTTGAAAGACCTTGTCAGGAGGCAAGGTACAGCGGGGGATCGTGTCGGACTTGTCGTTCAGTTCTGGCGGGGGAGGAACGATGGAGGCTGTCACGTTCGTTGTGGCCGCCGTCGCGGTCGCAAACGGGGTGGAGGCGTGCTCGGAAGGCGTTCGTGCTCCGGGGGTCGACATCACCGTGCTAGGAGGTGCTGGCACTCGATCTCGAACACTACTACCATCGTCGGAGGTGACAGTGGAAGGAGCCGGTCGTGGTTGTGGAAATGAGGGGAGGAACGACATGGATGGGCGAGGCGGGAAAGATCAAGCGAGCGAAATTAAAAATCGAACCGGAGATCGAGAGCGAAGACGGCCCGAATCGATGGACGACGATGTTGATTGGAGAGATTAAAAAAAGAGAAAGAAACCCTCAACCGGACGCCGCTCTACGGTTGAGAATCTATCCAGGAACGTTGAAGAATCCCAAATCCAAAAAAAAGGTGGCAAGACCAACAGAAACCAGAAAAGAAATAAATAAGACTAAGCCGGAAGACCCGTCGGCAGTAGGAGAATCAACGATCTTCTGGATGATGCTGGAGGTGGTTCGAAGGGGAAACGGGCCCGATCGGGATCAAGAAGAACGTCATCTCGCTGTTTCTTCCTCTTTCCGCTTCTCCTTACATGGCGAGGCTATCTTTTTTTTTTTCTTTTGGTCTTTGCTTTGCCTATGACCGGGGGGAAGATGATAATCTTCAAGAAGATGATCGTGGCCAACCAGAGGAGAAGGAGCAGAAGAGAAGAAGGAGAAGAAAAGATAAAAATAAGATCGAATCTTCTTTTTTTGGGTCGAAGAGGGAAGGATGACTAATCGATCCGACGATCGTCGCGGACTAGTCTGATGTCATCTGATCTTAGATGATCCTCGAAATCGAGACTAGTCCCGAATCGGTCGAGCCTGTCGGAAAAAAAACCCGGCTGAGGCGGTGAGTGGCTCTTTCCCCGATCCGTACTAAAGCCTTCCAAGGCGGTCAGTCATTCTAGTAATTCCATTTTTCATCTCTTTCTGCTTTTCAAGTTCCTCAATATCAGCAGATCCTCAACAGATCCTCACCCGGTGATGTCCCTCTATCGTGATGCTGCCGCCGTCCTCACGGCTCCTCCCACCACTGGCGGCTCCTTTCGATCTCGCATCTATCGCTCTGATACACTCACGGCTGCACCGGCCCAGATTGTGGCTCTCATCACCGAGGCGGCGAAATGGGATGTTCTGCTCAAGGAGGTCATAGAGCATGCGGGTTTGTTGCCATGCGAACCGAAGGTGCGTCATCACACCAGCCCGAAACAGAAAGCGAAGAACAAGAAAGGAAAAGACAGGGTTACTGATGCGGTGATGATCCCAGTTGACGCCTTTGCTTGCCCTGCTTCTTGTCCATGACCTTCTGCTGTCCCGGAACGGTATCGCAGCCCCAGCCTCACATCCGCTCCGCCAGGCTGTCGAGCGCCATCGGGTCCGTCTACAAGCCGAGTTCGTGCGCGCTCGGGTCCGCCGCCATTGTGCCTCTATCGATGCGCTTGGTGCCCTAGTGCTGCGCGAGAAGGCTTCCATGGAAGGCGCCGCTGTTGCCACTCGCCCACGGTGGGCGCGGATCAACCCCCTCCGCACTACCTTCGCAATCCAGCGTCAGTCCACGTTCGCCGAATACCAAGTCGTCTCCACACTCGCAGACCTAACAGGGGGCCAAAAGCAGCTGTATATTGACGATCATGTCCCGGACCTGGTCGCCCTACCTCCGGGCGCTGACCTATCGTCCGCCCCGGCCTATCGGGAAGGCGCCCTCATCCTTCAAGATAAGGCCTCATGCTTTCCCGCATATCTGCTTCTAGGCAGCTCCCATGATCGGACCCTGTCAGGGGATCTCCTGGACGCATGTGCAGCGCCGGGAAATAAGACCACGCATCTGGCTGGGCTTCTCACGGCATCCTGCGCGGTGAATAATCGGACAACCCGGCCTCAAACCGCGATATTCGCGCTAGATGCCTCGATAGAACGATCACATACCCTTCGGAAGATGGTATCCTGGGCGGGGGCAGAGACCCTCGTAACTATCCTTGCCGGCCAAGATTTTCTCGCCGTTAATCCAGATGATAGTCGATTGCAGCGGGTAACCCGCCTGCTTCTAGATCCAAGTTGCTCAGGCAGTGGCATCGTCGGTCGCGAGGATATCCCCCATCTCATCTTACCGACCGTCACCGACCGTCCTACCCGCCGGCGGGCAATGAAGCAACGTCGGCGTGGGGAGCCCCGAACCACACTTTCGCCCCCCGACCCAGCCCACGACGAAGATTCTCCAGAGGCCAGTGTCGACACGGATCGTTTGAGGAAGCTCTCTTCCTTACAGATTCGCATCGTTGAGCACGCCCTCCGATTTCCAGCGGCTGAGCGGGTCACTTACAGCACCTGCTCGGTCCACGTCCGCGAGAATGAATTTGTCGTCGCGCAGGCCTTGGCCTCGGATATCTCCTGCCAGCGCCGGTGGCGGATCCTACGCCGAGATGAGCAGCCCGATGGATTGCGACAGTGGGAACGCCGGGGCATCCGCGTTGACCAAGCAGCCACATCGAGACCAGAAGTGGATCTTTCAGCTACCGAGCTGGATGCATGCCTCCGGTGCTGGCCAGAAGACGGCGAGGGCACCGGCGGCTTTTTCGTTGCTTGTTTCATCCGGGATACCGGTACCGTCGGGCAGAGGGACACTCCAGCCGATTCCGCCGAAAGCGCCACATCTCAGAGTGATCCAGGTCACCTAGAGTCGGACCCGTCTCCCGAGGAAGACGGGTGGGAGGGGTTTTCGGACTAGATCTGCTTTGATTCTACTCTCTGCCGATGGATTTACCGTAAAGAGCAGACTCGTCCCACGCCAGCCCCTGCCCGTCCGGATGGGAGCCTTGGTTTGCTGTATAAATAAATGATGGAATATCTTCAGCTAAGTACTTGCCAGTACCTACGTTAAAGTCTAAATGAACGTCCTGAATCAACGGCTCACCGATCTGACTAGCGAAAACAAGCGCAGAGCCAGCTGCCATTAGCATTCGCGTTATCTCACCCTGATATCAATCGTGGCAAATTCATCCCTTTTCCCATGCCGCACCCAAGGCGTTTGTCTTGTTGGGGTCGGGCTAAATCGGTCTCAACAATTCCGACGATAGAATGAATGGTATTGAATGCATCCTTTATATATATATACATATATATAAGTGATGGTTCATTCACACCAGCCAACTTTACCGCGAAAATTAGTCTTTTATACAAAGTCTAGACTCTAATATAATCAAGGCACCATAGCCACGTCCCATACCTGTAAGTGCAATCGAGAAGTTGGCCCAATTATCTCTGCTCAAGGGAGGAAGAGGACCCCTGCCGGGAACGCTTAAGGTTGTTCTTCTTTACACTGATCTCTTAGCATTTCCCAGATCCTGCCCTTTTAACATGTAGGCCTGTTTCTTCCTTTACTGACACCATTGAGTCTCTATACCATATCGACCCTTTCATTTCTTTAATACAGGAAGTCTCCCCCCTAAGTTACTATTCCTCAACAAAGTTCCCTAATATACCCGTAATTGCACCTCGAGAATCATGGTCTTGGAGAGTCCTCTTAGAATCCTTTCCTTGGCCGTAACAACCATGGCATTGGCTTTCGTGATAGCGAGAACGAGAACCGGGCGCCAATTATTCCGCAAGTTGGGCAACCACCAATTCCACATTTGGAAACGAGCTCTAGAGTACTCAGCGTTGCGAAAACACGGGCATCAACTGCCAGCTTAGATACATGGCCAATGTCTGTATCCTCTATAATTCTATAATTACTTCCAGTCCCTGAACATGCCGAAGAGGAAGAAGGGATTCAATCGACGAGGTTTTTTCCAGATGCAACCCTATCCCTCGGCTTCTTGGGCAAAGAGGTATCTAGAAATCATGTACCGCAAATCGTCGGTCGCCACAATAGTTTATGCTGTAGTAATAACTGAGGCTATTCAACTCAAAATTCTTCCTCGGCTGCCAATCCCATGCGTGCTTTAGTAAAACTGCTTTAGTAAAACAACTTCTCGGTTTGTAAGAGGTGGCCTGTGCTTTTCACATGAATCTAAAATTGGCTTTGTCTTATCAAAGAATGACCGATCGACAGCTCCAAGATGAAATCGCATCCCAACCTGGAGACTAGAGAACAAAGGGGGAGGAGGAACAAGACCCTTTCCAATCCATGTACATGTATATGTACATGTCCATTAGGGTTGCGGCTTGGAATCGTATATATATGTAAGTATGATTGATATATGCACTGCCGGTATCATACATCAGGTACAAAGACCTACCTAAAGGCCTAGATCACGTATGTATGTATGCTATAAGAATTGACATACGTAACGTGTAGAACGTTGCAGTTTACCGAACCGGGCAATTCCGTACATACGACTATGTACCTAACTACTAAGCGAGCATCAGAGTCTTTCATTAATGATATGCATATACGCAACTCAATTCCTTGATGTGGCCTACATACTTCTCACACTACACGCTGGGGCATCTATAATACTGGAGCAGATAACTTCGATATCCCTTTTCAAGTTCCCTACTAGTACCCGTTGCTAACAACCTTCTACCCGGATTAAAAAAAAAAACAGTCACCTACCTATGATAGGTAACTACTGTATAGCATATCTAATATTGGGAAAAGCGTCACTTATTATTTTCCGCTTGGACCACAAATTTTCGTTTCAGTCTTAGTTATTTCTACGCGGCGGGTCCCCTTCGTATCTTCTCGCATCTGGAATTCTCGTATCTGCAGCGGTTTCGCGTCCAACAGCCATGCAGGATCCCTTTGATTTCAATTTGAATAGGTTACTCCTGGGTTCTATATATATAATCGGCGGGTTTTCGTGTAAGGAAACCAAAGAACCACGATCTTCCTTACTATTCCGAGATCGAGTACATAGTAGTCAAACCTAGATAGGTACTACTAATATTTCACATATCCTTACTAACCTCTACTACAAGTTCTATATAATATTGTATCGCGGACACGTATGTCTTGCGATTGTATTCCCGATGAATATGGGGGTGCACACGCCAATCTAATCGTTTTAACTATTAGTAGCTATACTGGGCCTATGATTCCACTGTTCAAGACATGGGCCAGCATAGTCTCCACAGCCGATATCGCTTTTCTATGACGATCTGGACAGCATCGCTAAATGTCCTCTCAACCTCCAAACTCATCGTCGAAGCCCCACGAGTATCAAGAGCCATATTTCTATCACGGCAAGCCAAGGCTAGGAATATTTGATTCATTCTTCTGATACTTAGTTGGGTTAGTGATACTTTTCTCGGGCTGTAGAGAGAACTGCCAATTGCTATGTTCATCAGGGTGGCCCTCATGACTCGTCTGAAGGATGGGGAGCGAGGACAGCGGGGTACACTGGCGATTTGTACGTCAAACGAGTATCGTATTTGCTAAACTGCCTCCAAGCGAGTTTGATGTCCATAGTAAAGAATTTGGATTGCTCATCCGAACTATCCTCAGATCGAATCTTACACTTCTCGAGTTCTCCCAGAAACCAGACCGACTTTCAAAACAGCGCCGCATTGGCCTATTCGATTTGATTATCGACCACTATTAAATTATTAAATTCGTACCTAGGTAGACGGAAACTACTAACCTTCAGAGTCGTCTCTCTAAGTACGTAAATACAGCGCTTGTTTACACATCACTGCGTAGGTGGATACCCAAATACCGTTAGTAGGATCCGAACTAATTTGTAGCTTCGGCAGGTTGCACCACCACACGGCTCCGGGATGTTCTATGCTTTTTGTCTCTATTAGGTTCATCAGAATTTGCGTTCGTTGTATTGTTCCCTCATGTCCTTACACTGGCTGCCCCTTGGCCTCCATCTAGAAGCCTTCTTCTTGTCTTCAATTTAATGAGGTTTCTGAAGTGTCTTCTCTGCTTGATACAACCATTGTATAGCTTCTCATATTCGTCAACTGAGGAATGATAGGTGTATAAACAGACAGTGTTTGCATTATAGCGCTTGTACACGCTCTACCCTTTTAGGTCTAGTGACTTAACTAAGTCAGGACGTTGCTTTAAGCTAGCCTGGGTCATCGCACCTGGCAAGGGGGTCCGCACCTCTCCAACATTCTTGGTACGTCACTCAGATATTTGTCTTCCTTGCCTTGCATGCATTCTCCGCTAAGTATATACGAGCCCTTTTGCGTCATGTCATGTTTGTTTAATATAATAATATGTCGGTGCAGGTATGTAGAATGGGTGGTGTATGGTTGGGTTGTTTGTTTTATTAATACTACATACTATAGTGATGTGGTGTAGTGGAGAGACAGCGCGCGTTACTTTACATAGGGCAACCGATCTTGTTACGAAAATACCCTAAACGGCTAGCGCACGACACAACGCTAAGCTATTTTAGGAATAGGCTAAGTCGTTTAAGGACTAACTTACACCCAATGTAAGGTGGGGCGGAGGATCCGGTCCCCATACAAAGTTGCCCTTACTTCTAGGCAGCGCTTTTAAATGAAAAATGTTTTCTAGTCAATAGGTAGGTGGATGTTCATAAGACGCAGATAGATAGTGGCCAAGAGGCCGATCGGAGGGACAATTTATTATTATTATTATTATGTTTTCTAGTCAATAAACTAGCGATTTTATAAAATAGGATTAAAAAAGTAATGTGTTATAGTTAAGGGATAGGATAGCCTGCCAAACCTGGGGTGTTGGCACTAATATTCTGCAATGCACATCAATGGAGCAGATTTGTTCTGACCGACCGTCTGACGTGTTCTACACACTACATCGGGATTAGTTCCTGCGGAGCTAATACTATAGTAGTAGTATATATATTATGTAAGTCCTTACCTTGCCCTATAGCTATACTAACAACTAGTTATTTAGTGTGTTGGTTCTCTGATAGAAAGGGAATAATTATGAAAGTTTAGGTTTTAAAATAGTATAGTCAAAAGATACCTACTCGTTGGGTTGGTTCGATTACATACAGAGTCTTCTGAAGTATACATAACATATATCTTCTGCAAAGGATATATATGTATGTACGAGTGCTCGGAAGTTCTATTGCGGGCAGTTCAGCGGTAATAATTATTTATTTGTACATTTTATCTTCTATGTACAGTACCTATAACTATACACTGGCGTTTCATCCAAGTACATAAGTTACATGTATATATTAACTAGTAAGGTCTATCTGTGCGACTAGTAAGTAACAACTACCTGCCGCAGTTCGTATATGTGTAGATGATCCGTGACAAAATGGTATAAAGTATATACACGCACATTGATCAATGCGCTGCTCACAAGGAAAACTAAATAAATGTATGTGAAGCATAATAGCCTCTATGCACATAAGTTGTCCGACAACGGGTTGATAATTAATGATACGTGTCACTAGCCTAAGGTTGGGTAGAACCCGACAAATCGCGGTCGAGAAGAGTGGAGATTCTACACATGTACTGTACTTGCTGAGATATACGTATAGAGAACGAACCTGAAGATGCCATTCAATTAGAACAAATTCGTTGACCCCAGAGGGAACCATGTTGAACATCTCGTTATATAAAGGATAATTTCAATTTCTCGTGGACCACAATTCGTTCACGGTACAATATTTGTCCTCGTAAGCTAACCGATTCCAATCAAAGGGAAAATTCGCTTTGTGGCCGGGGTTTCAAGCCGGCTTTTGCATATGTCCGATCGATCGTCTCCATCTGCGCGATACTGTCGGCACCATCTACCCATTCTCTACATTCCTTCCGCCCTTTAACCTTATTAACAAACTCCTCAAGTTGGTGTCGATACGTAGACCACCACTCAGCACCCGTATGGTTTCCCTGATCCGGATAGCTATATGTTTTAATATACTTCATCTCCGTCCAGGTTTTGACAACGATACCATCTTGGCGAATAGTATGATTGTCTCGCACATCGATTCGATGATATAAGCTGGGTGCCAGAAAGTTCCACAAGGCAACCATCCTTTGGACGCTGTGGATTTCCCCTGTACTACCTGACAACTCCGGTTCTATCTCCTTGTCACCCAGCTCCACAACACACTTCGGCCACCCTGCGCTGGGCCAGGCTTGAGTCCACGAAGAGGGAAGGAAGGATGGCCAGCCTCCCGTGTGTGCCAGATCAGCGACCAGAGTCCCAATTGCACCTTCTGCAGTTTGATAAGTAACAGTGATGGCCTGATCGATTTGTTCCTCCGCCTCCTCATCGATTCTTGTAGGCGGTGACATCTTCCGATATGTCGTGTTCACGACTTCAAGTTCCGATTGAAGAATTTGCCGTAGGCACGAGACGCCATATGTCCCAATATCCATCAAACACCCGCCGGACAAAGCATATTTGAAGCGGATATCATCAGCAGAGAATAACCCTTTCCAAACATACTGCTGGCAATAAGCATGCTTGATTGGGCCGGCAGCGGGATGATTATGAATCTGAGAAAGGTAAGTTTGCCATGCTGGGTGGAAACGATAATGGAAAGCCTCCAGTAAGACTGGGGCGTTCGCAGCGGTGACCAGGGGATGGTTGAAGAGTGTGCGCGCTTCCGCAGCATTGGAACAGGACGGCTTCTCAAGCAGCACATGTTTCCCAGCCCGGAGTGAGCGTAAAGCCCATTCATAGTGCAACGAGTTTGGAAGTGCGATATAAACACACGAAATGGCCGGATCATCGAGCAACTCTGTAGAGCATTATGTATTATAGCACAGAATCCCACATCAATTCCCAGGATCACAAGGAGACTGACTCACCTTGGTATGATGAGTGCACCACGGGAATGTCGTGTTTCTTCGCGTATGCTTCAGCTTTCTTTCGATCCCTTGCAGCAACCGCGGCGACTATGACCTCAGGATGTGACCTGGCTGGAAGAATTACCGCCCAGGGGCTGGTGAGTACCGCTGCCTGTTAGTGATCCACCCTACCACGAGTAAGAATGGCAAAGATATACGTATAGCAAAGGTACGGTTGTACGCGATATTAGAAGCGCCCAAGAGTCCAACCCGCAAGACATTGTCCTCTTTTTCAGCCAATGGAGGTCGAATGAATCCTGCGTAAATGCGGTAGAGGAAGTCAATCACCATACTGGATATTCTAGAATACTACTGATTAGTATAAACCAAAAGGCAGGGACGACCAGTCTTTTCTACTTTGGTAAGTAATAGAGATCTAAATAAAATAACATGTGGGGTGGGTTGAACCGGAGACATTTTAACTGGTCGCCAGGTCACGTGGTTATGAAATCATGTGACTACCTATTCAACTAAATACAGGTAGGTATTAATTAGAGAAGGGGGCTCAGCTGCCAGCACAACGCCTAAATACCAAATAATAAACCGCTATCCGTAAGATGTCCATATGATACCTTCAACCGCTCAATAAAGTAGTAATAATACTATGTCACGCAAATACGGATGCAATGTTGCAATTCGGATGTTTCTCTCGACTGAAGACATGATAATGGCCTTTCTATTGTAGAGGCAGGAGTAGCTTCTCATTCGAAGGGGTCGGTGTTTGCGCTTGATGATGATGATTTATCTTCATCCCCAAGCTCGAAGAGGGTATGAGGATTTGGTAGACTGACTTGGAGAAGCCTCTCTTGACATTATTTGCGTGATAATAATAAATAATAATAATAATCGCGACTCGCAATTCGCAAAACCTTGTCTAACCAGAAATAGCGGGACCTAACCAGAAAGAATCTTTTACGAGCACGATACTAGCGTTGTGAAACTGAACGTTACGAAACTTACGAGGGGGAACACAGAGGTGAACGCCCAAACGGATCTAGCGTCCGCCCACTGGCCCACCCACCTTACCAAAAAGAATCTTTTACAGTCCGTTGCAGAACGTCTCTATTATGTAATATATGGTAATATCCCACATTTGTTACTCACATAGATTATACAGAGTGCTTTATTCTTCAATTGTACCTCCACATTTTATTATTATCAAAGAATAATATTTAGATAATGCCTCCTATCAGGAAGCAAGCCCGTCACCTCAAAGCCACTAGACAGGGGCACAAGGGTTCGCTGCACAACGGGCCCAAACCCCTGTTTCACCTCCAAAGAGTGCTTCCGTTACCGATACAATTCACAACGTGCATTGGGACTGTTTAGAGACGGCAGATGAAAAGGATGTAGAGGTAACGGATGAAGATGAAGCGCAGCAGTGCGCATTCGAGCTCTTGCTACGCAATACCCACCAGAGCGTAACTAGAGAGTTCAGGTACCAACGGGTAAAGAGCCAAGTGAACGGCATAAGCGCCATCAAATAGCAGAGGAGCGTGAGCTCAAAGCTGCGCACAACGTAGTCAGCCTCTAACCAACTTTTGGCCTGGACAACTTAGACAATCTGAGAGGGATGAACCACCAGCCGTCAATGAAGAAACGGAGAGGGCAATTGAGGGGTTTTGGAACCGAGTTGAGGCAATCGATGGGCTCAAGAAGGAACTCCCTGCCAAACCTCAATCATTGTTAGGTCAAGACTTGTTCCGTCACAGAGCAGTTTTAGCATATTTGTATATGATGGAAAGCCGCCAGGACGGTGAACCTCGTATGGATCTACACTGCAAATCGTACGAACTCATAGACAAGGCATATATTTTGCCCGAAAGTTAATTAAGTGGGAAAGGCAATGGATGCAGAGAAACACATCGAGGAAGGCAGAAAAGGCTCAAGTCTTGGTTTAATGATGAAGGGGTTCAATTTGGAGGCTTGGGAGTATTCTGCTGAAACTGGAGAGCATAAGTTCGCCTCGATACTTATGTTGACAATGTGACCGTTATGACAATTCTAATTATAAGCACTAGACATATCGGGGTATGGGCTTGCTCAGGCCAGGGGGAAATACCTTCACTCGAGTCGTGCCACTGAGCTAGCCCTTGAACTCTTTCAGCTAGCAGAGCAGGGGTATAATGGCGGGAGCTCGGATCCCAAGATGGTCATTCGAGCACGCGCTGCTTGTCAATGGCTCAAGAGGATTGGCTTCGTTTTTAAATCCGTCCAGAAGGGGGTCTATATCAATTGCCACGAAAGAGAAGATGCTGTCGGATATCGGAAAGGATTTCTCGAGCGGTGGGAGTTGCCAGAACTCCAAGGGAAAAGCCACTCGTTTTCGTGACCCACGATAAGTCCACATGCAATGCTAACGATAGGAAACGCAGTCTGTGGATGAAGGATGGAAAGCAGCCCTTACGCCCAAAATCCAAGGGAAAAGGTATGGTTTCGGGATTTGCAACACTAGGCAGCTTTCTCCCAAGTTCCCAGCCACATCTCGGGTGATGAGCTCGTTCGTGATCATTATGGCCCTTGATGGATGGACAGCCTGCTCGGGAGACGGTTGAGTACCTTGAATATAGTAAAGATAACTCTCGGACTGCCGAAAAGATGATAGAGCAGGTTGTACGAGTTGCAGTCCCTATCGTCAGGTACGCATTTTCAGCTTGTCAGGTGCTATTCGCATTTGACAATGCGTCTAGCCATAACGCCTTTTTAGGTGATGCATTACTTGTATGAATCTTGGGCCTGGCGGCAAACAGTCCATCTTTTGACTTTATCCATGGCGTGCGGCAGTCGATGACCTTCCCGAAATCGCATCCCGATCTGAAACTTCGTGGATTAAGCTTAGACCTCTCGATTCATTATAGAGTACAATTATGCTAATCACGTGCCAAAAAAGGCATCGAATATCACCCTGCACTATCCTGCTCGATTTTCCTAAGGCGAGAGCTTTCTCATGTCGGTCTACTAGCTGAGGGACAGCATATTCTTATCTTTATAGATAGGTAGATTCTGCCAAAAAGAAGCGAGCCTTCTCTTAGATTATCTCGCCACTAATTGGGATTCGTCCTTCAGCTTGCTTTATCCATTCGTACAAGACTTCTTCCAACTCTGGCCACTGTCCTTGCATTATCTGGATTTACAGTGACGAAGTAGTTTCAAGAGACGTATAGGGAGGAAAGATTCTCAGAAACAGACAAGGGAGCAATTGGAGGATAAAATTTAGTCTGGAACCACTGTCGGAGATCTTTATTCGATAAACCAAGATGTAGCTGATGGTAAGCACGCAGTGCGGCTTTCTGAGCATTTGAGATTGCCTGTTGACGAGGAATTTTGGGAATCACGTGGTACCTGGTTATAACGAATTTTGTATGAGTTGAGTTTGACAGTTATAGGCAGGGTTTGGTTGACCTATCAGCCGGTCGGAGTTTACGTAACTAATACCCTAGCCAGATCGGGAAGGGATTTCAGATGTCGGGTATCGGAAAAACTCACTTCCGGATTCCCACGAGACGCTAGTCTAAAACTCGTCTAACTTTAGGGCGACAGTAGCTCCGGCTACCTATACGCTACCTATATATAGCGTGCAAGCCTCGAAACGTGGACGAAAAGTATGATCCATACTAGCTATGTACTTCTGTATATTGATGGCGAGTTGTAATTTAGAATATGCATACCTAATGTGATGCACCCTATATGAAAAAGACGCGTCTCCCAGCTTGACTATTTCTTAGCAGTCTTCACCTACATGCCAAATGACATACAATCTTATCGGACCGCCAGGGATCCTATTAACACCTTGTGGAGTGTCATATCGTCCTTCACGGGAGATTGTGTTAAGCTCTACTACCATAGGCTATCCCCTGTCGTACGGCTTTCCCGTATATGCCCTTTTTTTCTAACGAGTCCCCGCCAAAATGAGTCCAATCAAGTCCATTCTTGCAGAATTAGAATCCAGGGGAACGGACAAATTACGCTGCAGCGGCCAGAAAATATCGTGCTGAAGGATCTACGCTGTCAAGAAGGCACCGGGGAATACAAGCCTCCTATCAAGTCCAGTACGAAAGCCAGGAGCTACTTAATAACCAGCGAGTGGAGCAGCTTATAAAATGGATAAACGATCTTATAACGCGCGGCCTACCTCCTTCGTATGAAATGCTCCGCAATTGCGAAGGAAATTACCGGAACTAAACCTAGGAAACTGTGGCCTACACGATTTCTGCAGAAATACAACAGTGCTGTTGTCTCGCGTTATTGTGCAGGCATGGATAGTTCGCCGAAAAAAGCCGACGCAGCCTACAAGCACTCATTATACTTTGGCCTACTCGCCTAGAAATCGATTAATATGGGGTTGAGCTAGAGCATATGTATAATATGGACGGAAAAGGCTTTTTGATCGGAATATTGACAAAGTGCAAGAGCATCTTTTCCCGCCAGCAATATGAGCAGGGATGATTCAAGCAGAAACGTCAAGATGGAAATCGAGAGTGGATTACCACACTTGCTTGTATTTGTGCGATGGAACGTCTCTGTTGCCCGGTCTGATTTATCGGGCCGCTTTCGGCCGAATTCAAGGTTCCTGGCCTCAGAATTACGACCCCTCAGGGCATAGTTGCTTCTTCGCCTCATCACCTAGTAGCTGGACAAATGATGAGCTAGGATACGCATGGCTTACCACAGTTTTTGATCGTGAAACGAAAGAGAAGGCTAAGAGGAAGCGGGGATTTCTAATTTTTGATGGTCACGGCTCCCATATAACCATGAAGTTCATCAATTATTGCGACGCCAATAGGATACTTCTGGCTGTATGTCCGCCGCATTCGACGCATACTTTACAGCCTTTAGATGTCGGTCTCTTTTCCCCTCTCCAAGGCCTATAGTGATAAACTAGAGCGGTTTTTCCATGATTGTCAAGGTTGAGTCATAAAACCAAACGAGACTTCTTATTCCGGAGAAGCCGGCTGTGAAACGTGCTAGGTAGGCCAAACGGGAAGAGAAGCTTTAGTGACATAGGAGAAGGAAGAAAAGCAACGTTTGGACGAGGAACGGAAGAGAATGAAAGCCTTGAACAAGGAACAGCGAGACCATAAATGAGGCCGAAAAAGCCGTGAAAAATGGGAGACAAAATCCGGAGAACAAGTGGATCTATGGCGTGAAAATGATATTAACCAAGCTAAGAGAGGTCGGGTAAAGGAAAAGATGCCCAAATCTGTCTATATGGCTCTATAGCTACTTTTGTGGGGAGGTAGCGTGGTATATGATTATCAATATGGAATTCCTTCGTCCATCCTTCATCGGCAGCACCCGCACGTTTAAATCATTATTAGTTCTAGACTCTACATTCCGAAAAGGATGATGTAGAACCATTTAGCCGCGACCAAAATTCTCCTTTGAACCACTTTCGACTCCTTTTTAATGGCGATAAACTCTTAACGTATAGCAGATAATTGGGACATTTTTGGAGATTCACAAAGATGTCATCAGCCCAAGGACCTAGTAAATAGGAAGGAGACTGTACTCGCCCCCGTAATAATTGCTTCCTCGTTGATAGGGCACATGCCGGGGAACGTGTGGATTCTAGGTCGTTATGAGTAAAGTGTTTGGATCTTACGTCCGGGTTCACCTCTACTGTTAAATGACTAATACAATGCATATGTTTTAGATACGTTTATGATGTTAGATAATCACAGCGAAGGTTAGGTAATAACTCCTTAGGGCTGTCATACGAATTCTACTGGTTTCAGTTTTGAATCGAAGCCAACAGAATCTATTCCGTTAAAGTTACATGTGCTGTATATTATGTACCTTGGACTTGTCAACAGCAGACTGACAATCCCCAGTATCCTTTTAGATCGAACAAAATCCCCGAGCAATATTTACAGTACTTAGAAATGGTTCAAGATGTTACACGTATTCATCAAAAAAAAGCAACCAAACCAAAAATTTAACTGCTCGCCATCATTTGTCCGGTGGATACAATGCACTGCATTATGGTCAGCACTGGTGAAGAAAGCTATTGAAAGGGTGTTCCCGGCACGGATACAGATAAAAGAGCTTCTTACCCATGCTCAAGAGGGGCGACAGTGATCTCTCCCGTTAAATTGGTGTAATTATGGGTGTTGCCCGCCGCATTCCCCATAAGAGGAATAGACTGAGCGGCGCAGATTTTCTTCATTGACTGAGGAATATCGGACTGATGATCCTGGACTGCCTTGGGATTTTCGACTAGTACGAAAACGAGACCCTTGTGATGATATGTGAGCATAATCCAAGCCGCCCGACACAGACAAGAGACAATAGTACTTACCCCATCTAAGTGCCACTCCATATGACAGTGAAAGAACCAGACTCCAGGGTTGTTGGCTATATAACGGATCACAACGTAGCTGCCCGGTTGGACGCTCCATGTGTCTCTCCTCATAGGGATTGCAGGCATTGAGCCCATACCATTATATGTGCCCGATGCACGCGCAACCACTTGTACATTTCGTCCATGTATGTGGAGAGGATGGGGACCGGTATCTAGTTATACAACAATTAACAGTAGCTCTTACTGACGAGAGGCTGCAACATCAAATATACTGTACCTAAGTTGTTGACTACGATCTCGACGAGATCATTCTCGTTTAGAACATAGGCATCCGCATTTGTTCCGTAGACACTAGGCGATTTGTAAGCCAATGGGTCGTCACAGAATACAACAGCAGCTCGGAAACTATGCCAATGGTAGATGGAGCAGAAGATTAAAAGCAATATGAAGGGGTTTAATTGCTGGGAAATGGAAACTTTACATTGGGTTTGTTGCATCACTGCCCGCGGACAGGGTAGTATAAAGTGATGGAACTTTTTGCGCGATGAAAGTGATGTTATTAAAGCCAGCCCTACATCTGTTAGAAACTTATATTCATTACTGGGAACGACCTAGTTTACCGGTACTGGTCGTTATTAGGTGCGACCTGATTGAAAAAACTTAAGGATAGCACAATCTGCTTATCGGGATTGCCCGATAACAGAGGCATTCCATCATACGGAACGAGATTGAAGTCGTCAAAAGTATTGAACGCCGAGACAACGGGTTGGGTGGGGATAGGATCAGACGCTTTATTCCTTGTAAGTAAACTCAAGATTGCAGACAAAGTGCGTGGTCGTCAATAGATCATACCATTGTAAACCAGTGTGCCAGACACATTCTGGTTGAGATCCGGTGGCAATGCTCCAGGATCAAAGGCACTCATGTCCATAGAGCCTAGGATACCGTAATTCTGATCAGTGCCCGGCTTTGTCTCTAGCAACACGCCGTACCGCTGGCCATTGTTGAGATAGAGGTCCTGAACAGATTGAGGTTCTGTATAAACACCATCAACTTCGATGATCGTGAAATTGTGTCCATCAATATGAAGATAAAATTGCGCAAAGCCAGCCATATTGATGATCCTTAGGTAGTAAGTTGTATTTGGCTGCACACTCAGCTCAGGACCCTGTATGTCATTCATAAGGGCAGAATCTGGAACTGGCTCGGAACCACTCCATGGATTTAGAGCCACGGCTACCCGAAATAGTGAGAACACAATTACATCTGAATAGCCGGGAGAGACATACAGAGGTATTCTGGCTCAAGATTTGCCGATTGATCTTTGGGGTGTTTAGCACACGGAAGCAAACTGGAAGAAGATCACGAAACATACTATGGTACCAGTCTGAGAGCGTTAGAACCATTTCTTGGCTGAATTGGTTTTTGTAAGGGTTGTTGGGGTCATGAATGATGAGAGGTCCTCGAAGACCATCAACGTACTGACTCGCAGCATGGCCTAGAGGAAGGTCAGTAACGTCCCGAGAAGGCTCCCAGTAGAATCCTTACTGTGGTACCAATATGTTCCTGGCTGGTCCAACTAAAGTCCAAGTTAGAAAGTTAATCGACTACAATCGAAAGCTAGACCGGACATTGAACGTATACGTATACGAAGCTCCAGGAATGATAGGGCATTGGGTTATCATAGGGACCCCATCATTCACGATGTTCCCTTTTTGAAATATTCCATGCCAATGAACGGAAAGGGACTCATTGCCAAGGTTATTGTGAATAGTGACTAAAACGGTGTCGCCGACATTGCCCTGGATGGTTGGACTAGGCCACTGTCCATTGATGGCGATTGCGGGACTAGTTCATCAACTGTGAGCATTCTCTTTAAAGGTTAATGTATGCGTATATTGATTCACTAACCGTGGTAGCTCTCCATCTGGATTGGCTGTAATCCAGCCTACGGACCAATTATAGGTGACGAGAGCGGCGGAAGCAAGATAGACCAGAAACTGAATGGTGATACAGTAAGTGAGTCTTCTCATTTTGATAGTCAGGAAATATGGTCCGTTCTACCTAGCTGTTATTCTTGACTCCAGCTGTTAGAAGTAACCCCGGTTATTTATACACCATTCGCGTTTAGGCGTTCATCTAACACGGTTCATTCATTGGCTTCCTGTGATACACATATCCAATAGCATCAAAAGTGGAAACTGCAAGGGGGGGTCCGGGCAGTGCCGCTGTGAGAGATCCATCGTACTAGTATAGTCGCTCGCAAAAGCCTATTTCTAGCGGCGGAATACGAAAGAGTTAAGTTAGCCCTTCCTGGGTTCTATTACGATTGGTCCCGGCAATTGGGCACATGAATGTTGCCTGTAACGTGGGATCGTGTTTTGATACAGGCGTGTCACGGTCATTTCGGGATTAGTCAGGGGAAAGCTTTGCTAGCAATCCCTCAAGTCATTTCATGGTTTGACATCTCCAGCTAACGCACGTGCCATGAGCATTGCCATGCATTAAGAATAACTTCATGTACTGCATGCCTGTTTTTCCACATCTCTGGTTAATATTATTTGATTAATTCCCTGTGTTCCCTGTGCAGGTAGTGCTGCCTATCAGAAGAGTGGTGGAAAATGTCCGATCATCGGTCCCACCATACTTCCCGAGAATCTCCACGATATTTCTGTTCCTACCGTTTCGACTTGTTTCAAACTTGGTAGCCAATGGAAGCTCTTTTAAAACAGCTACATATATAGCTGAATCCTTCACAGGAACCTTTTCCTCGGAGATAACGGAAACAAACATCTCTGGTTTCATTGTTGAATAACGGGTGACCCCAATTGAATCAACCCTTTGATGTTTCGCTCCAGTGCAGATTGAAGAGATTAAGATATTTTTGCATGCAGGCCGATGCCAAATTGCCTATTACGAGACCATTAATTAGGTACTATCTAACTCCTCTTAATGCTGCCTCTAAAAAAATCTTCCGATCCTAGTAGGTAAACTATTGAATAATAAAACATCCCTTTGGCGCTCTGGCTGCAGCCTCATATATTTATCACAATCCATCTATTATTATATTGCGTCGCCGCAGCTTGAGGGATCTACAAACGTTTATTACTAATCCGTCGGAAATGTGCAGCTTGACCACACAGCTATTCAATCTATTCAAACATATGTCCTTAATGAGCTCCCACTTCCTCTTCCTCTCAACATATTCTGTTTCTCCATAGGGACTTTTTTGTAACAGCTATGGCCCTTGTTCTTCCTTCCTACGCCACACGGGAGTATACATTAGTATGTACATGTAGTATGCGTAGTAATTAAACGCACCCACCTGCAAGTAATATAGTTTGAGATTGAAAACGGCTGGGATGCGGAGGATCACCTGCCCTGTGCTTTGAAATTAGCCTAAGCCTTTTTTTTTTGCCGTAACCACAGATTGATACTGTCTCATCACTCCTATCTCTGGGTTGCCCGTTATATATATCATAGGCCAAAGTCAACTATGCAACTGGATGTACAAGGCCACAAGGACCTGGTTGCCAAGGCCACCCCGTTAGAGTGCTAATGGTTGAGGGCCGAACAGGGACATATAGGAGAATGAGCGGATCCTTGGATGGTTCAACATCACAGCTAGGTGGGACACAGACTGCAGTGAATGCATCTCATCCCTGATCACGGAATTATGGGGAGATTAAGTTACTGAATGGCAGTCGGTTGCGGTACAATTGATGGAATACCTGGAACTGTGAGGATGAACCTTCGGGAAATCAGTTCATGCATGCAATGCCTAGGTAATTCAAGTTGATAGAGGAAATTGGGATACATATGATACCGGTAGGTATCGTATCATGAGAAGTTCCCCATAGTGGATTATCAATTGACTATTAATTGAGAGATATTAGAAGATGCTATCTGCGTTGGCATTCTAGATGGCTTTGTGGGGTGGGTTCCAGACCTCTGCTCGGGCGGTGAATGTTGCAATTATGTAAGCGCCCCGCGATCGGAGACAGTACTAGTATTGTACTACTGTACCTAAGGTCGCCCAAGGGATGTTTTATGTATATAACCCGGAGCCTTATCAACCCGATATTCAGCCCTTCACCCCTTTTCCCCTTTTCTTCATGAGGCACTGCTATGGACGCCCCGCCCGCAACTCACTTTCTGTGACCCACCCTTCCCTAAATCTACTAATCTACTAATACTCTGCAGCTGATTCTTTGCGCTCCCATGCTCTTAGCCACCGACAACCGCATAAAAGGCGGTGAGAATGGCATCCTGGTCCGCTGTCTGGCTGACTGCTTGTCATTTCCCTCTGTTTTGCCGCATTATTATTAGATATACCTGCAGTTATAAATACACCAGGTGAAAAACAATTAAATATAGGTTCTGCCACCTAGCATCCCAATCGGGATACTTTAACCCCGCCTCGTATAGTCATCTTCACCTGATCGAAGGCTCCCCGGAAGCTGTGATATTTACAGAACACGACTCGGAGAAAGAGGCTACAATAGAGGTAGAGAGTCCTACTGCTACACGCTGGTTGCATCGTGATTAGTAATTTATTGCGGTGAATCGAGAAAGACGGCAATCAAAAGTCGTGTTAGGTGACCCAAGAATTCATTGATTCATCATAAACTTCTCTAACACACACATCGGGTATTCACAACCCTCTGGAAACTTTTCTCTGTGAACTTGGTTTTCCGCCTCCATAAAGAGGCGCTCTCGCCGCGTGCTCGAAGCATTCTCCGGCCTCTTCTAGAGTGGATAGGTGAGTAGTGGGCTTTCTTCTAACGAGCTCGTGAGAAGGAAACATGGTTAACTAGGCTATTCTCCTCCCACAATTCAATCTGTACCAGCACTGGGATCGGACCGATGTTATCTCCTCGAATTTAACTCCAGCCCTTTTATTATTTCCTTGCTGACTAATAGGTCTAATTCTTTCTTTCTCCAAAGAGACTTATGAGAAAAACCTCTTCAACATAGGGGTTTCGCAACCACTTATAGAGATATTTAACCCGGCAGAGACTTTCCCTCAACCCCGGTTGCACGAGGGACTCCATAGGTGGGCGTGCCAGAGGCAACGAGCACGATGTGTCCTTGCGGCTACGAGAGCGAGACCCCGGGACATGTTACAATCCACTGCCCTAGATACCAAGAGATGAGAGAAGAGCATCGAATGAACGGTAGGCTAGACTTTCGATAATTGCTGACAGAGCAGACTGGGGTCAAAAAACTTGTTGAGGGACAGTTTAGGCTCGCGGACGAGCTGAACTAAGCGTCGGCTTGGCTGATGGTAGAAGTCGCCGAAAACTTAAGACCGGCACCAAGCGTATGAAAAATGTATATGGACACCGGATAGAATGGAAAAGGTGGCCAAGAGGCCGATCAGAGTAACAACATATCATTATTATTATATAGAGATATTTTAGCCCCGACTTCAGAAGTCAAAGCATTTGCTACTAGCATGATAATTCCGGTGTACATACTGGGTAAGCATCCTCCTGGGTCAAGGTTTGACCTTGTAGGAAGGAAGAACAATTATATTATTGTATAATAGTAGACAATTAAAGCTGTGATCAAGTAATTCATACTACGAGGCTCTGTTTGATTTTCATATTTGAGACCCCAATATCAGGTACCGGACTTGGTATAGTCTTAGCATAGTCGAATATAGATAGTAAGCTAACTGGGAGCGGAGTGATTATCACTAACCTAGTCCCAATATTGAGACGAAGGCATGTCAAACACGATTCCCGGCCTTGTCGCTATCGATCACATGGCTAATAAAATGAGGTGATCAAGATGTTAATTTCTTTTAAGTAGAATCCTCCGATATCTTACAGATATGATACCTAGGATCCTTTCGGCGCGGTGAGTACGGATTTCCGATGGTACATATTAACGGTATATTGATTGGCCTCTTGATCCTTTCCTCCTTAATAATCTTCTCGAGTTGCCCCCCTTGGCGTGTTCTAAGGCTGTTCGGTGGTGCTTTGGGGTGGCAGTAAGTTTAATTTCTTGGTTTCAGGATCGACCTTACTTCGGGTTGAATGAGGTGAAAATTAATAATAAATTGGGAGTTGATGGAAATGCTTCGCGTGGGTCTCAGAGTCTTAGACAGACACTGACACCATGTAGGAAAAGGGGGGTCATTGAACCGTGCCCCGTGAACCTTTCTCCAAGCCGATCAGCTTGGCGAAAACAAGGTTGTTTTCGAACTAAGAAATTCAAGTCAGCAGGTGTCAATATAGTTAGGAATTTATATATATTCTATATATACATATATTGTTACTCCGATCGGCCTCTTGGTCACCCGGTCTATCTATCCGTGTCTTATATACACTGGAATTGGGATAATAACTAGAAACTACTTTTAGTTAATATAAAGTACGCTCTTCTTTCTTATGTAACAGGAGTGTTACGAAATGTTAGCTTAAGGCGGTAAAGTGTACCGTTTACCACCTGCTGTTTCTAGAGCTGCTGACACAACCTATGTAGCACGGATCTGTTAGCGTGCGTGCATATAAAAAATGTCGCCGTGGAATTCAACTTACTTGGTACTTACTCTTAGAATTCTAGATTCGATGCGTATTAATGAGCTGAATCTAGTGGCAGGCCTTCTATCAGATGCCGTCCAAACTTGTTGAGTTATATCTTCCAAATGTAATCTGGGCGTACATATAAAAAATGTCAGCAACCTCGCTCGATGGAATTGAATTAGCCCAACAGTCAACGCAGTTACCAGAAATTGGGGTTCGAGGATCGATGTGTATTATCGAGCTGAATTGAACGATGGTATTTCCACTCCCCACTACCTACATGCGGTCGCAAGTGTTATGAGCTTGCTTTAAGGACGCTCTAGGGGCGGGCCTACAACTACTGGCAAAAGTTTCTAGGGCCCTTCCCATGACACTCACTTATAAGCTCTATGTCCTCCTCATTCATCTATGTCTACGTCCGCCCGGTATTTTCTTGGACTGTCGCCATCATTGTTAATTATTGGGCGGCAACTGTTATTATTGTTATTAAACGGCAATTGCTCGCCAGCATGTATCTCTCAAAAACGCCCCTATAGCGTTGCGTTTTCAACGCCACGATCGCGTATCGCGACGCCTCGGGCCTATAACTACTATGGGAAGTGGTGGTTAGCATGCATGTTTGAGACATTATAGTTGTCGCTCTGCCAACTCATTCACTAGAATCATGCCACGCCACATCAAACGGAAGCCTCCGATACCAAAGCCTGTTTTGGCACTCTCGGACCGTCATAGTGGCTGCAGCGGTTCCGTTCTCGAGGGCTAGAGGATTCTTCAGGAAGTACAAAAAAAAGGGGAGGAGGAACAGAAAGCTGCTATAGTTTGGCTATAGCGAAGCTTTATGGGATGGTCAGCGAGAGGCACTCCACCACCTTGTGTATCATCGCAAGGACCTGCTGGCTCCAGCGATATCGTTCACGCAATTGCCGAAGTATAAAATCAACTCTCTCTCTTGTTCTAATAGCCTAGGAATATATTCGTAGCTACTATCTTGCCGAGACTTCGAATTCTGAGCGTGCTATGCTGGTCGGCTGTGCGCGTTCTTGAGACATTGCAGGATTTTTAGCAATCTCGGAATAATATATCGCCATGAATTATTAATTACATCAATATCCAGAATATGAGGAAATGCACTCCTGGAATGACTGTGTTGATGATATTCTGTATGTGAAGCCCAGCTATAGAACAACGTTGCTTCCGATTAGGACTAGCGGCGCGGCAGAATTCTATCTAAACGCGACTTCTGAGGTAACATAGCAACACTCTTTGACAAATCCCGAAGTTCGTGTATTTTTCAGCTCTTCCGACCGCCCTGCCTATCAGCGCTATCATACATCATACTATGATAGTAACTACGCTCCGGTTGAAGTCTAATTCTGGATACGCCCCACACCAAGTGAATCCCTGAACCATACTATTAGCTGATTGCCACCCTGCAGAGCGCCACACATCAAAGGCAGCTATATCAGGGTAAAGAACTCCACCACCACCACAGAATATTAGCGCCAGCCCCATGCTCTGTCTCCGCTAGAACTATGCTGAATTAAAAGACATACCACCAGCTTTTGATTGCATGACCGCATCTATTCTATCTCCAAATTCGTTACAAAGTATCCAAATCTTCTCTGAATATTTTAGGTATATAAGAACAACCAACCAACCAATATTATCTCAAAAAGGATGAACCTAATACCCTCAAAAGCGGGCCCTCAGGCGGCAATCTAAATTTTCCTTCAGGACTGAAACTAACCTTCATTACACTTTATAGTTGCTATGATAGTTATTACTAGTGTTAAGGTAGTTACTAGTTAGTTTTAGTAACGAAGAAAAAAATGTTTGTAGCGCAACGCTAAAACTTTAGCTTAGAGTCCAGCCAGCATTGGCCATACTGTTTATGGAATGGCTCTGCCCGGTTCCATGAAAGGTAACTATGATGGCGGAACTCTGCCCACATACCACGAGAAAAAGTTACCATTTTCAAAGTTTATTGCCCCAACCACACCATACGGGATCGTAGAGTTATAAACATTAAACTATAGAGCATTGACTGTTATTAAACATAATGTTCTCAAATAGTTGAAATTCCTGCTGCCGGAGGAGCCTATGGCGTTTGAAAAATGGCAAAAGTTCAGGCACATGAGACAACTGGGTACTTTGCCTAAATAGGAAAGGACCTATATTGACTAATCCTAATTTTGGATTGCACTAACCCCAATATGGTTTCGTACAAGTAAACCAAATGATGACACGACGTTAATATTTATAGGACTGGGAACAAAACGGTCCTCACCAGGAATGTATGCTTTCTGGTGTATTCGAAGTGCCATACGCCACCCTTTAACGATACAGCTAGTGCTATAGGACATTAGTCTTGGAGCCATCATAATAATATGCCCTTTGATATAGACTGTTTTGTGCCATTCATCGCAGGTATAGTCGCAATTGTTCCGGGTGAATTGCTTACTATGGGACCAGAACCGTTCAATATGATTCGGCTCCGGGTGATATTTCGGATAAACACATCACAAGGTGGGTGCCAGATTGACCTTGGAGCCTTTCTTCCAGTTCAACCCGCAGATGTCTTCTCTATCTGGATGCTTTTGGCATTGCTGCAGTAGGAAAGGACAATAATAAAGCAAAAGCGAGTAAGTAGTACTTGCTATGATAGAAGCATATTCCTAGTGGTAGCCTATGATAGCATGCCAAAACATGCGTAGGACGTGCTCCGTATTCCTAATCAATTACTAATCAATCTGAATGAGACAGGTGGGGCAGGGAACGGAGTTCTGCCACCATATAATATGGTTATAATAATTCTGGGACCTCCTCAATTTGTTGTGTCTTCATCCTTCTAGCGTATAGCATTTGGTAGGATGCCTTTTTATCCTTATATTATTTTCCGGGTTTTCCGTCAATTGCTTGTTAGTTTTTTCGAAAGTCGAATCTCCTTTTGAACCTCGAGCTTCTACATGTATTTCATCATAGGATTGTTGAAACTTGAAGGCATGCATGCATAACACACCTTTATGTCGACCCGCCTCGAGACATCAATTTCGCTAGCCCCCCGATTCAGAGAAGCCAGATCCTACCTACAGCGTTCATGTCCGGGCTAAAACAAAACATCTACGGTTCCTTAATTACAGAACCCCTCTCGGCGGAAAAATTCAATCATCAATCGGGATAGCAATATTACTAGTGCTTCTAACCCTTCGAACATGCATCGAATATGTTCACCTAAATACCTAATAGATTACTCAAATGGGGGCCGACGTTGCTAAGGTGGTAGTGGCTCTCACGGCAGATGCTCAGGCAAACTTCTCTCATCCAAGAACCCCAGCGTGTTTGCCACAATAAAGACATAGGTTGCTCTGGAGCCATTCTCTCCGAAGTGTCGGCTCTCTAGATTCTATCCGCGGGTAGCTTCAGAAATATGGAACTTAGCCCAACCGTCATAACAGTTAGCTTTGGAGTTTAAACACTAGGAATTAATAAGAGTTTCAGATAAACCGAGGCTGATTCTTGACCCAAGTGCTGAGAGTCTATGCCTTTTGCGGAATCATCCCACCTAAGATCTGTGAGCCCCTTATTGAATCGAGATAAGAACCAGGCGGGTTGAAAGTTTTCTTGCTGAGGGGTTGCCATCTCACGTTTGTCAGCAACTGGCAACTAGCTCTTGGATCCTCTCTCTCTCTCTCTATTTTCAACTAGAGGTGTTACCCATAATATTTTTTTTATGCGTGGGACCTGCTCTGCTTGTTTGCTACATAGATATGCTTTCCTTCTCTGTAGTAAGCAGCTTTTATCACCTTCCATATGCACTTTCGATTCCACTTGGACCGTAACTAGACCTGGGACAGTTCTTGGTTCTTTCATTCTCCTCTAAATACATCGAGATCGCTGATTGGACATTCGTTCAGATAAGCATAGGCTAGCATCGTGGCCATTTCGGCGATATGTCCATTCAATCCCGTAGCCCTGACGCGAGGGCCGGGGTACCTGTTTCCGAATCCTGGTCGGCGATATAGCTCTCTTTGACCTATATAGCGGTCTCGATGGTCCTAAGGATTTCCATGAACCACTTGAAGACCAAGGAGCTGGCTCAAATGGCTTGACTGAGGATACATGTCGCTCCGATAGTTCCCTGGGTTCAGGACCTGGACGCTAGTATGGCTTTGGAGAAGCATTGCTGCCTGAGACTTCTCACAACTATGACTGTTGACACCGGGATCTGACCGGGATCACGCTACAGTCCAATTAGTAGTGGATAGATCTGGCGGGTAACTGTAGAGCTGGGATCGAGATTGGGGTATAACCTCAGCTGGTATTAGGTAGGTATGTGGGCTCTTCTCAGCTGCTCTGAAAAATGTGGAAAAGCTAACCCAGAAGGGCGCAAACACATGACAGCTCGGGGCCGACAACTTCCGTGGCTATGATGTGTCTAGAGGCTAGGGAATAAAGTGATTCCAAGAGGAGTCAATTGCATTTGATCACCACAGCTTTACTAAATAATTCCGGTGCCGCTTCCACCAACGGTTCCTTGAGTGGCCGCAGTTGTTAAACCACCGTATGATTGTCTCTCTTGCCCATGCATGCATCCGATATTGTATGGGCTTACCACCAAGGCAAAAGTCTGCCCAACACAACCTTATAATACGGGAACTGGAGGACTACGTTATATATTATAGCTTTAGGAAATAAGGCTTTGTGGTTTTCTGATGGGTTGGGTATACGCATAATTACATATCAGGCTTACCCTCTCCGTAAATATTTTGAAAGGTTTATGGTAGAAGACTCTCCAATAGGCGTAGAATAATGATAGGATTTAGAGGCCGGTCGAAGCAGACCAGAAGGCGTTATAGCGGGGAGAAGGTAATCTTGATGTGCTGGTGTATAGATCATGAAAATTCCAGTATCTTTCTCACCGAAGTGGGTACACAGCATGGCGCGCGCGCTAGACTTGTTGATCTGAGGCTGAGGGAGAATAAAGAATGCATCGGGTCCGTAGATCTTGTGAAGGTGATAGATATGTATTGTATGATACAGATCAGGAACGAACCCCTGACTGAACTAAATATACAGGTGAAT
>JAHQZX020005187.1:0-29759 GCA_019804575.2 Pseudotulostoma volvatum
CAGGAAGATAATTGGTGTGGCAGGAAGACAATTGGTGTGGCAGGAATATAATTGGTGTGGCTATACCACTACCCTATATATATACCTAACTGTCAGGTATGTACAATCATGCCCTAAGTCCTAATTAAAGTGATACATATGCTTGGTGTGATTTATCAAGTCCCTTGCGTCTAGCCTCCAGGTAATGGAAGATGCTGAATTTCTCAAAACACCTGAGAATCCAAAACATGCTTCCAGGCATTTATTAAACCAAAGTCCCTTGCAGGATGCTTGTGCGACCAGCTGCGGAAAGGAGTGTAATCTTGTAGCATGAAGCAAGTCCTGAACAAAACATGAAAGTTGAAACCTGCCCAGATGATTAGAAACATTCTAGACCTTTTCTGTTCACTTGTCATCACCATGCATGTTTAAACTATCCTAAGTAGTGATGTGTTAGTTCCCCAAGTAACTGTTCTACGTGTATAGTAGTATAGTACATCGTCATACAGTATATACAACAACATTACTCCCAGACAGGGACATTCTCTCTAGAGAGCTTGGGACCGGCCACATGTGTCTGCATACTACTAACATACATACTACACATATGGAGTATCTTTAACTTGATGCCACCTGTCTTCTCTTCCTGAAAGATGGTAAAGCAAGGTGTCAATGGTCCACTAACTTACTTCGCTCAAAGCATCCGGGTCTTTTCAAGGCAGGAAGACCACAGCATTCTAGCATGATGGGCTTTGACATTATTTATTGTGCATATGTTGGCTACCACTATGCAATAGAAATCGCATTTAACTGCTGCATATACTTAGTATAACGGATACATATTCTATCCTATACTAACTCATACTATTGCACGATATATATCACTAAGACTCAAGGCAGATAAATTCCTAAGAAGTAGTAATGCTTATGATACTATCATTCCATCAATGGATAGCTGCCATCTCATACGTACATACATACTATCATGGAATGTAACGGACCGAGTGCAGCGAACTTACACCCGGGGGAGGTGCTAGCTAACTAATGTACCTCCCCGCTGGCTACGCTACACGACTTTAAAGTAATGAGACCCGCACATGACCATCTGCGGGTAAACAAACCGTGTAGCCTGTATCAATACCGATGACCGCGAATGCGTTTGTCCTCGACATGAACATGAATGTGCGTAATCCTGACTTAGCTTTGGTAAATCGGCAGGCACCTCACCGGGTCCATGTCGTTATCATTGCTCATTGGGGTATGGCCTCTTATCACCTTTATTCCTGGGTTTGTAGCAGCGCTTGCAGACATTAGCGGCGTTAAGCTTCATATTGAACCGACTCTTGTGGCAACGACTACCAGTTTCCATTCTTTCCTTCTTTATGGCTTCTATGATATTTCGACTAATCGCTAATGTTCAGCTAATGCGGCAACGCCGTCTGATAGGACAGTTCTATAGACGCTGGGATTGGATATTGGCTGCTGAGATTTTGACAGTGTCAAGGGCGAGAGAGGAGGCCGCTACAGCCTGAGGGGCTGCATCTTACGGCAGACGAGTCTGTGAAGAGAATGTTGCTGCGCTGCTAGGATGCTAATAATGTCGGGGATGGAGGCTGAGGCTGCTGTATATGTTCGTATCTCGCAATAGAGCCTGAGAAAAGAACGGCACCGTCCGATAGGACAGTTTCATAGATGGTGGCAGTGGATGTTGGCTGTCGAGATGTTGATGGTGTTAAGGGTGAGGGAGAAAGCCGCTGCAGCCTGAGGTGAGTAGTCTGTGGCTGCCAGGATGCTAACGGTGTTGGGGATGGCCTCGAAGGATTCTCAAAGTCCTATAAGGGAAGGCTAGCTAGTCCCGAGCGAATTTAGAACTGAGAGAACTCAGTATACCGTAACAATGTTAGGATCTTCCTCTTGAAGGAACCCTTTTACGCTTTGCTGAGTCACATGTACCACTACCCTTTGAAATAAATGGGAGACCATCGTGTTCGACGGCTTGAAAGAGGCATCCTTAATACTGGAAAAAGAACCTTCAAGAGAACCCAGTGAGTAGTACATGTGAAGGTATTGAGGAATTTAAAGGCTTTGAGAGTTGTCCAAAAGGCCATGAATACCAGAATTACAACCTCAACCACTGCAAATTTCGGAATGTCATGTTGTAACCTGGCCGTTTCGATCTTGAAGCCGCTCATATATTAATTACAGGAAGTATAATTGAGGAGATAATTTTGGTAAACGATGCAATTTCCATATTCTGTTCCTCCAATACATGTTCAAAATTCACCAATCAGAATCTTAGACCCACACCAATCAGTAGCCGCAGAGAATTTCTTGGCATTTATTGATTTGCCAACCTCGCACTAGTACTTTGATACTAAAATACGGGCGCCAAGATTCTAGATGCCAACGAAGACAGCAAAAAGCGGTAGCCGACGGCAGAAGTGGAAAACATTGAAAATACTATAGGGCATGATATATAGGTCTTGGCAAATACGCTACCACATTAGTATGTAGTATGCGAATCTCCATTCTCTATAAATTTCGCGGAGGCGCAATTTCTCGTTGACTTTTAGCCCGGCATGACTTCAAATCAACCGGAAGAGAAGATCTATCATCCTAAAGATGCGATTTCCGCAACTATCAGAACCACCCTGTTTACCGGAGGAGTTGGGCTCTTCGCCTCGGCGGTTCAGAATACCCTTGCCAAACAAAATGTCGGACCTTTCGGCGTGTTTGTAAGAAGTGGCAGTACAATTGGCATCTTTGGCACGTCTCACACGGATCCTCTTTAGCAGATCATTTAATCAGTTGCTGACTGCGACAATTCTAGCCGCAATGGGGGGAACCTACGAGTTTGTAAAGACAGCGTCGGCCAATCTGCGAGAGAAGGAAGACCATTGGAACGTTACGCTGGCAGGGTTCTTCTCCGGGTCAATTCTGGGTCTACGAGGTTCGACTGACGCTCTTTGGTGGCCCGGAAGGCAATGGACTACTATAGCTGATGGACTGTAGCTCGGACATTTCCAGCTGTGTTGGGATATGGCGCTGCCCTCGCGGTCGCTCTAGGTGCCTTTGAGTACACTGGAGGATCCCTGTGGGGCTATAAGAAGGATACTCGGAACGTGGATAAATTTGAAGAGATGGAAAAGCTTCGGAAAGCGTACAGAACACCTGCTGAAGAGACCTTTGCTGAGTTGGGTGAGGGTCGAGGTGCGTCTCTAAAGCTTGGATTCCAAGTCGATCTTGATTTGCCGTCAAATTAACTGGCTTCTAGGTATCTACGCTCCAGGCTATGCAGAGAGACGAGCCGAAAGGATCAAGCAGGCGTATGGCATCGACGTCCCGAGATCTTAGTGGCACCGGTCAAGTCCCTACCGGCTTTGTTTTCGATATTCTCAGAGCGGTTTTGATGCTACGCTGTTTCCTATGAAAACGACTTACCCAACTGTGCTCTCTCCACCTAGCGGCTTCTCAACGCAGCCATCCGGATCTGTCACCCCCAATGAGCGGATAGGGAAATGGATAGAAAAATGTCTTGTAGGACTGACTGGCCTTGCTGAGCAAGCCTGTCTTCTTTATCGCGGAATCCTTTGGCTCAAAGGCTTTAGTGTCTAATGTCAGCACGAGGATACCTCATTGTTGGTCCCTGGTTTCACTCTCCTTTTCCGTCTCTTCGCGTGGCGCGAGTCAAGACATACTTGGAAAGGATTTGTATGCTTCTAGGTTATCTGTAACGATACCGATGTTCCTGTTTCCCTATTTAGTTTGCCATGACTGACTTCCAATAATAATCACTGGATCGGTACACCTGCGAACTAAGTACTTTTCCAGTTGTCCGAGTAAAATTGGATCGATCATGTTTCCAAGGCTTTTTGATATGCTAAAGCTCAACTTGATGAAGTGTGTAAGAAATGTATATAATCAGAGTGAAAGCACTAGTGATCATGTGCCACGATTTTAAGTTCTGATTGATTATGAGAGGCACATTCAGAGCAGCTATTATCATATGATAGGTATATCAATATGATGGGATGGATCTACATATATGGCTTCACCCGCACCAATTCCTTCGTGGCACCCGTAATGTTCAGGATCGGTCAGGGAAGGCGGCTAGTTACTACGAAGGAGATAAATGAAATCAAATGCCCACACACAATATTATATAAGAAAGAAGAGCAACAAAGACTTCCAGCTATCAAAGGATGCGTTGCATTGAACTTGACATCCTTCGTCAGGTCCGTATGTACATGGTATATGTATATATATATCGGTAGTATCATTCTCCTATTTTGATCTCGAGCAGTGATTCTCCATGCGAAAGAGGGGGGGGGATTGATTTGATTTGCTGGTTGGTCATGCTGAAAATCCAGCCGCCGCTATAGAAATATAGCCGATTTAATACGATATAACGATCTTATATAATAAATAATAGCCTGAAAAACCTTCCTGATAGACAGGCATTGATTGCCGAGAATCGTTGGCGGGGGAAAAGCTAAAAGGGAAGTAGGTACCTAAAAAAAAAAAATCATATGATGTTTTCCGATTGGTAGTAAAGTAGTTTGTTTATTACATGGGACAGATCAGATTAGTTAGTTACGAACATTGGATGTAGAGGGAGATGGAGAGTAACTCCCTAAATAGGTAGTTTCGTAGTTTCGTAGTTTCGTAGTCCCCCATTATTGACTCCCGTTGGTATAAAATATCTCCTTCCTATCCGATAGGGTTAGGCTAGGTGTTAGGTACATAAACGATATGTAGAAAAGGTACCTTCTGTACATGGAATAATGTACAGTTTTATTGTTATTATTATTATCTGTTAGGTTCCCCTAATGGATCGATCCTATCAGATCTACCCAGAAAAGAACTACCTACCTAAACCCTACCGAGGTACTTACTTACTTACTTACTTACTTACTTACTTAATGATCGATCGATTGATTGATTGATTCACACAAAACCTTGATATGATATACCTAGGAGATAATTAACTTATTTATTATTAGTTAGTTATTATTAATTCGCTAGTTAATAAACTGTATAGATATTATAGATATGATATGATACTATGGATATATAGGGTCCCCAGTTCCCTACTAATCATATGATAGGAAAAAGGTAAACAGGTCTATATCTATCGACCTTACGAAACATTAGTTGGATGTAGACGTCATTCCTCGCCTCTTGTCCTCTTTCTTTAATCTTGGGAGCTGCCCACATTTTGGTGTTGTCTGTTGTCTGTTGTCTGTTGTCTATTGTCTATTGTCTATTGTCTGTTGTCTATTGTCTGTCTGCCCTCATGGACTGACCTGGATCATCCGGGTTGGGCTCGGTTCCTATTCTATCAGATCATATTTACAATCCTTCCGTCATCGAATGAGGTTGGCATCATCTGGCAGGTTTTTGGTGTAACCAAAGCATACAAGCAGCGTCTGTTTGTTTCCATGTCGATGGCGATCTTCATCCTCCACAAAACCAGAAGATCTGACCAGCAACGCGTCTCCCCCGCAAACAGACCCAACAGCTCCTATCACCGCCCCGTTTGCAGGGTCATCAATCCACCCCATAATCCAACCATCTCCGGCTATTTTCTTTCTTTTATAACGACTCGAGTTTGCCTGGTCCTAACGCCCTTCAATCGCAACGGGCTGGGTGTTTACTCCCTCCTTGATCACAATGGCTACCTCGTCGCAGGTCCTCAGCCACGATGACTACAGCGCGATTCCAATGCCGACCGATACTACATATCTAAGTAGAGCCGATGGGATTGTCGGGTCCGTATCGCAACACGATTCTTTCATGGCTGTGAATTCACTCGGTCCATCAGACTACGGCGCTACACCGGGCGCGCTCCTTGATCCATCCCCTCTAGCTCATTCCACTCATTTTCACGAGGACTTCGATGGCAGTCAACGCGGCTCATCAGTTTTGGATGGGATATCTAGAGAAAGTCTACAGCGGAGCGATTCGCAGGTCTCACAACCAAGCATGGCAGCGCCTCGCGGTGGAACGCTGAAGAAGAAAGCGTCCTTGAGCAGGAAAGGAAGCCTCAAGCGTAGCAGCAGCCGAAGAAGCCTCCGTGCGGGCAGCGTGAGGAGCCTCAACCTGGGTGAGAAAGAAAAGTATGGCAGCGAAGACACAAACAGTGCTTTCTACGTACCGATCCCGACGAGTGGGAGTCCAACGGAGGTATTGGCGAGCCGATTTCAAGGTCCGTTCTATCCCTCCTCGCCCGCCTAATCTTGAAAGTACTGAAGAGACATTAGCGTGGCGCAAGTTACTGAAGGATCTCATCATCTTCTTTAAGGACGTCCAGAAGTCTTACGAGGTGAGGGCAAAGCTTCTACTGTCCACGTCACATCTCATCAACGGCATGTCTCCGCCTCGGACATTTCTAGAGACGGGTGGCTTGGCGGACACGACGAAGATTCTACGAGACTCTTATAAACAAGCGATTGCCGAGGCGAATAAAGCAAAAGAGGTCGAAAATGAAGTCATTCTACAATTGACGGGCCTTCGGAGCGACTTGCACCAGAAGATCAAGGAGATCAAAGGTTTATCTGGCGACTTTAAGAACACCGTCGAGAGAGAAGTGGAAGGGACGCGGAAGGCCGTTCGCAACCTACAAGAGACGCTGGGGCTTGTTGATGTGGACCCATCCGCAACGTCTGGTAAACATGACCCATTTATCATGAGATTAAGTGTCGATAGACAACTTGAAAAACAGATCGAGGAGGAGAACTATCTACATAGGGTAAGCTAGCTGCCTCTCCTAAATCGAGCGTAGTGGACTTAAATAAGGTTAGGCCTATTTAAACCTCGAAAGCTCCGGTCGCGAGCTCGAATCCATTGTTGTTGGGGAGATCCAGAAAGCATATAATGTATATGCCAGCGTCTTGAAACGGGAAGCAGATGTGGCATACGACACAGTGGAGAAGCTTCGGGTAGGCCCGATATCGATCCCTAAAGACCATGAATGGAATCACTTCCTTGCCGAGAATGATCAATTGGTTGATCCCAGAGTTGTGATCCGGGATGTTGAGCACATCACTTACCCGGGGAAAGATCATCCGGCAGCGGTGGAGGTCCGGTCAGGAATGTTGGAAAGGAAGAGCAAATATTTGAAGAGCTATACCCCTGGCTGGTCCGTTTGCTCTATATCTTCACTTTGTTTGCTCCTAGCTAATCCTGTATCTAGGTATGTCCTGTCTCCAACTCATCTCCACGAGTTCAAATCTGCGGATCGTATTGCCTACCAAACGCCCCTGATGTCATTATATCTGCCGGAGCAGAAGTTGGGCTCGCACTCTCAGCCAGATTCGTCATCTCACAAATTCATGCTCAAAGGGCGACAGACTGGAGCCATGCACCGCGGTCATTCATGGGTGTTCCGAGCAGAATCCCACGAGACGATGATGACATGGTATGAGGATATCGCCGGCCTGATTGGAAAAACCGGGGAAGCACGCAACGCTTTTGTCCAACGTCACATGAGGAGCGTCAGCGGTGGAAGCTGGAGGGCCAATTCGGTTAGCAGTGACGGAGTGATGGATGAAGATGAAGCAGACCGCACTCCATACTTGGGGGATTATCCGACATTAAATCGAGCTCCGTCAATGATAGCAGGAACCTCAGCGTCGCGTCCTCAACCAGGGGGGCGATTCCCTAGTGATATACAAATCGATCGACATTTACACGCCGATCTGTCCCGCTCTAGTGGAGAGAGTTCTGGTGACAGGGAAGCATTAGTAGAGGCTGGGATGCTGCCTGGTGTTGGTGCGCCTTTTACGCCCGCAGCAGAACCGGCGCCTGGTCACGAGACCGATCGATTGCCCGACACAGTCCACCCCGCTAAAGCTGAGAAACACGACGCCATACATAGCGATTGGACAGGAAATAACAACCATGCCCCCAGACCTCAGCAAGAAGCAGCCACCCAGCATGACCAGCAGAAAGGCACTGGCTCCAAAAATTCCGCTGTTGCCGTACTAACCCCGTCGGAGAACCCAGAGAACTTCTCCAGCACAGCCACAGAACGTGAAAGTGCCCCAGCTGCGCCCGCAAGTACCAGTCATACGAGACTCCCGAACAAGCCCTCCTTGACACCGATTGATGCAGGCGAGAACATGGCAAAACTCGCGCCTAACGTCGGCCAGCTTCGAAGGCCGGAATCACAGGGTTCAAAGCACAGCCAATCGAGCATCTCATTGCCTGCCTCCAGCACTGCGTCAAGCGTAACATCTCCCTCATCCACTAAAGTCTCGGTAGTAACGGGCGCGAACAGCTAGCTACCAGATCCGATGCCTCTAACCGCTAAATATAAAGGCAGCGCGTCCACAATCGACTTGGAGATACCAGGCAGGTTTCCACGTATCTCCACTGCTTAAGCCATGATATTTTTTGAATTGGCGAACGCGGGAAAAACTATATCCGCGGTGGAAAATCCCTTCGGGTAAGGTAGCACCCAGCGGTTTTTTATGAATGCAAATGGGCCATCATTCCTTCAATCGGTAGTAGGGCTATCGTTGGCCTGAACGGGGGCGGGGCTCCCTTCTGGAAAATATGGCGAATTGGCGTCAATTTTCTCTTTTCTTATACTCCTATTTCTCTTGTTTTCTTGTATCCTTCCCTAGTCGAACATGCACTTTATCCATCTCATTTAGCCGACCCTCCTACGCAAAGCCTTCGGCTTATGTTACTATTATTTTTCTTTTCCCGTTGTCTTTGCTTCATTTTTGATCCCTTGATTCGTATATATATCCATCCACATCCGTATCAGGAGTGGCGTTTTCACGGGCGTTTTTCTTTTTCTCCATTACCATTCTTTCCTCCGTTATCCTTATCATCATCGTTATTATTCGCTTACCCAGGTCACTTCCAAAGCAAACAGATGAACCAGGCTGGCTCGAGTTGAAATCATCCAATCCATTTTATCAAGCCTCTTGCTATCAAAATATTATTATTTACGACCGCGTATCATGGTACGCATGTACTTATACATACGGTGAAGCGCACCGGCAGTAGAAAGGTAGATACCCCATATCACATCATATCATATCAGTATATGCATAGATATTTAAGCGTCTACTATGATCCTATCATATATGATTTCAATCGAGGCCGCTTCAAATGCTCGCAAAAGTTTCTTTTCCATCATGGGAAATATGATATCATACAAGATAAGATAGCCCTCATAGAAAATCCATTGGTATGACATATGTATGTATGAAAAAAGAACTTGAAGGGATAGTAGCAAGACTTCTTTGTTCTTGTCACGATAGAATCAGAAACTCAGTGGATTTTTTTTTTTTCCCTTTTTAGCCGAGAATAATTAAATGAGATTCCCAACATTAGGTATTTTGGGACACTGTCTCAGGAGGTCGCCCCACGTATGATAGTACATATTGGAGAATTTTGTTTTCCCTTTTAAAATTTCCCAGCCGACATCTGTCCACTCTGTGAGAGGAAGATGATAGAAATGAACAACACTAAGGAAAAAAAGATACACAAGAAAAGTAAGGTGGTAATGTTACATGATTTGATCTTGCATGACGCCCGACGTTGGGTCAGCACCATCCATGGCATCTCCCTGACCAGGTGGGTTAAGATACTTGACGAAGGTAATCCCGAGAGGGCGTCCACCGTACTGATAACCGGTAAATTTGGCTTCAAGGCAGACACGTTAGCAACGGTAGTAATCCGAGGCATGAATTGGCAATGCTCACCAATCGCAGTTTCGGCAGTCTCTGCACTATCAAATTCAACCACGCCAGTACCGCGGGATCGGCCATTTGGTTCATATTGGATCTCGGCACGCTCAACCTTCCCAATAGTGGAGAAAAGATCCACAAGGTCCTCATTGCATGTGGACCAAGGCAGCTAAGAACCGTCGAGTCAGAAAAGAGAAAATATCCTCAAATCACTGCAGCGAGCTTACATTGCGGACATAGATAGTAGCGCTTTTCTCTCCACTAGAGGTGGCATAATCGGTGAACGAGTTAGCTGGGATGGAAGGTGCGCTTTCGAAGCTACCGCCACCACTATAGCCACCGCTATAACCGCCTCTCCCACTAGGCCCACCGCCATAACTACCACGGCCGGCGAAGCCTCCACGACCACCAAATCCGCCACGGCTACCATACCCGCCACTGTACGAGCCACGGCTGGCGCCATACCCAAATCCTGCCCCAGCGTAGCGATCTTCACGAACTTCCAGAGTTCGTCCTTGCCATTCATAGCCATTGAATTGCTGGATGGCGCTGCGCGCGTCATCCGTTGATTCGAACGCAACGATTCCCGATCCCTTGGGACGGCCGCTAGGGTCGGTATGGACATCTGCGCGAATGACGCCACCTTGCTGGGCTGCATGGTGCAAGGCAAACAAAATAGGTCAATTCCTCACTGCCCACATGCGGCGCAGAGATCAAGTGAAACACAACACATTTTGGGACTTACCAGCTTGACGGAAAAGGTCCTTCAAGTCCTGCCAGCCGACATTGAAAGGTAGCTGTCACACAGAAGTCAACATCAAATCCATGTCAAGGCTCGTTTCATTGAGTCGCAAAGTGTGACAAACGTTGGAAACGTAGATTTGTCGTCCACCACCACCAGCGCCACCACCGCCGCCACCACCACCGCCACCAGCACCAGCACCACTACCACCGCCGCTGTAACCGCCTCCTCCAAAGTTGCCTCTGGTAGGACCGAGATCCCGGGAGGATGAACCCGCGAAACGCGGTTCAGCTTCGCGGTCCTATATTAAAGGGTAAAAACTCCATTAGCCAATCTCGATTACTATCTCTGATCGATTGAAGGTGATCAAATTACCTCGCGCACATAGACGAGACGGCCCATGAGATTCTGGTTGCTAAGCGTATTCACTGCGTGTTGAGCTTGCTCCCTTGTCGCGTATTCCACAATCCTGAAAGCAACGTCAACCCATGTTGGCCCTTTTAGCGAAAATTTCACAAGGTATAACTTACCCGCAGCCCTACATGTCCCGACCACCAGGCCCAACCCGTCAACCCAATAGTCCATCAAAATAACCAAAGAAAAGCCAGGGAAACCCAGCCGTTTGCTACACATTGACGCCCACCTTCGACATTCCATTGGGAAGCAGTAAGACATCGGCGAAGAGAACCTCTCCAGCTGCAACGCGGGAGCCTCGAGTCAGCCACACCCCACCCAGCCCGCATATATTTCACCCCCCATGTGATGACCCTGCTCACCCTGTCTCATGAAGTCTTTTAGGTGATGCCATTTGACATCATAGGATAGATTCCCCACATAGACCCGGCGGTCTTGCTGGGAAGATTCACGAACTGCCTGCATCATCTGTTCTTTTGCAGCGACACGCTCCTCGTACGATCTACCAGACGTGAAACCACCACGTCCTCCGTAACCAGAGCCCGTATGTCCTCCCGAAGCACCCGCTGCACCACTCATAGGAGATCTAGATCGGCGGTCACTGCGGCGGTAGTCGTCACGGCTACGAGAACGACTTCGAGGAGAATATGATCGGCGATTGCGACGAGGACTACGCGAGCGGCGACGTGGAGAGCGAGACCTCTCGCGCTGAGTATGGTCAGCAGCGGCTTGAAACAACATTGGAGGGAAAACAAGAAAACCGAAAAAAGCAAAGGTACACTGCTGTGTGCGGAAGGAGCAATGGCACAGAAGCCACCGATTCGCGATAAAGGAGATAACGAAAGCTGGCGGTGATGGGCGTTCATCGATCGACCGAGATGTGCCTCGAATTCAGCGGGATCACCGTGTGGACGAGGAGGTAGGCTTCACGTGGGAATACAGTAGCGACATCCAGGAATGACCGAGTTTGATGGAAGGAATGGTCCACTTTTGCCGCCATCCGTTATTCACTCCCGGCGAAGGTGATTTTGATAGAAGCAGAACACCACGTGAGCTATAGGCGTTGCCGCATTTGAACAATTCCGAGTCTTCCTTCGCCTGATGGTCGGGATTTGTTTTCCAGTCACAAATATCCCGCCGTTGGTGGGAGTGAAGACAACCATTTTCTCTAATAAGGCAACAATTGATAATTAAACCCGTACTTACTTGATGCGGTCGATAAACGTCGGCTGTTACCCAAATCCAAAACGTGAGTCACCTTGCTATCCTGAGTAACGGGAATGGGGTAGACAAGAAAATATCGGAAAGACGGGAACAGACGGATAATGAGGGACAATTCGAGAGTTTGCGAGGAATAATGAAAGCAAGAAGTTGAGGAAGGTGATGGTCTATGAGGTGGGAGGCTGAGTGGGTAGCGCAGCGGCAGCAGGATCGAAGCACCGGAGGGCGTTTTTTTCGGGAGCCAAGATGAGGGGTGGGTGGACGGGCCAGACCAAAACAGTCTGATGGAGCCCACGCCGCGCGGTGGGAGCTGAGAGGAGAAGGAGATAGAAGATGGAGAGAGGGGGATGTAGAAGGTCAGAGAGGGGGGGGGGTTTCACGGACAAATGCGGGCCGAACAAGAGGGTGAGGAAGCGTAGCATGGATTAATAAACGAAAAAAAGGGAGAAAGAAAACAAAGAGAGAACCAACCCATAATTGAAGAGCCTGCCGGAAGAGGATGCGCTCGTTAGGGAACCTTCCCTCTGTTCGAGAGTCGTTAAGGAAAGGCAAGGTGTGTGAGTAGCAGAGGCTGCACAAGGAGCGAAACAGATGGGGGAACAGGAGGGGGCCAGGCAGTCTAGGACGGGCGTGGACTCGAGGACGTACGACGGACCTAAACAGGCAGGGATATTTGGGTGTCGTGACGAAACGTCCTTCAAAAAAGAGACTGAACTGTTAAGCTCAGCTGAGATTGGAAACGAGAGACCCTAGAAATTATTCTAGAGATGGGATCGACAGGCAGAGGGAATGTAATGTGCTTCTTTTCTTTTTGGTTTTTGAAAAAAAAAAAAATTTTTTTCCCTTTTTTTTTTCGTCCAGGCTGGGGCTAATGGGCGAGTGCCGCTGGAAGCAACTAGGCGAGAGCTGGTCAAACAAAAGTTGGGGAGGAAAACACCCGCAAGATCAAAGGCGAAAAAACGCGGACAATCGTTGCTGTTTCTGTGTGGCCAGAGCAGTATATCTTCTGGTTATTTTCTTTTTCCTTTGTCACCACATCTATCTAGCCCGATCTGATTTGTGTCTGCTTGTTTAGCTTGTTTGGTCTGTCTTGCTTATCCTGCTCTCGATGCTTGAGGTTTGCTCAATATCTCCGGCGGTTTTGGCGTAGGGCTCAGACAGGCGAGCTTAGAGTGTGCGCGTTCGTCGCTTGCTCCAAGATGCTGGTAGGCCGGTGAGCTGGAAGCCGTTCGACTGGCACGATGTCGCAAAGAAGGGATGGGGGTTGAGCCAATCTTTCGAAAGTAATGTAGATGGTTGGTTGCGCCGTGTCACTGGCTCGGGAAGGGGGGGTAAAAGCTCACAGTTCTGCTGCGCGTCCTGATGCAGCTATCACTCGCCTTACGGCAGCACAATCCACGGCGTGCAGCAGTCGGTCACCGCTGAAGGGCCTAGATCCAGCCAGTCAGACAGGCAAGATGGTCGAATTCTGTCGTATCGATTTATTGCGGCACAGTAACCTAAGTGACAAGAAAAGTCGCCAGGGTAGGATACATAAAGGGGGGAACAATAGAGTAACCTGCACCTGGCACGGGACAGGGAAGGTACCAGCTGAGTGGCTGGGATCCCCGAGTCGGGAAAAGATCTTATGGATTTCTATTTTATTATTATTAATTTCGCATTAGCAGAAATAATACAATAGAATTGATATAACCGATAGGGGATAGAGAACAATCACTCTTGGATGATGATGATCCTGAAGAAGTTTTCTTCTTGTATGTAGGAGAAGAAGTGAAAAAAAAAAAGTAACTGGATCCGAAAATAGCTCAGGCTACGAGCCGGGTGTAACGTACCATACACATACCATACATTATTGCGTACAGGGTGACAGTACTGGTACTTCCATCACAAAGTACCCATAGTAAATGACCATTACATTCGTCTCACGCTATCGAGTACCGGTACCTCACTCTGTACATACATACGCATTGTGCATACTTTGTGCATACATAACATGATTACCTCCATAGTTCTTACTGGCTACCAATACTAGTAGTATATTACTTAAGTACCTAATTAATAATATTATTTGTGATTTGTGGTATCATATCGAATACTGATTATTGATTACTATCATATAATACTAACTACATTATTACATACACAAGTGGATGTATGGACACTCTAAATCGCTGAAACTGCTCCTTTTACTCCTTTAACCTCAGCTCGAAGCGAGCCTGGGATCCCCATAAACGTGATCGGCGGTAGACTCTAGGATTCTTGCATTAATAGCTGCAGCGGAAAGAGATTCCCCAGCTGCAGGGCTGAGCAATCTGTGACCACAAAAAGACAGGCTCCTCCTCAATAGCGGAGACAGGCATCATGGAGTCTAGATTCTATCTGAAAGACTTCAAGTTCGATGCGGGCAGCTTACGACTGACTTTTCGGTATGCCGTACTCGAAGTCACCATTCTTGGACTTGTCGAAACCTCGGGATGATCTGCGATTGTACCATAATTAAGTAGGAAGATGGAGAACACATCATTACAGCCAGACGCCAAACCTTCAACATAATTTCGATTCTCTCGATCAGTCATCCTCAAGCGAGAGAGAGAACTTACGAGGGCCAAGTAAAGAGGTGAATCTTGGTACACTGGGAAGTTAAGAAATACCCAATAATAGCATCGATCCAATTCGAATTATCATCATACTATCATGCCAAGAATAGCATGCGTTACACATAACATCGCTGGCAGTCATGATCATCAATTCTGCCCAAAGACTAAACCAGTGGGCTGAAGTTAACAATTCGATATTACTACTCTTGCTTCGGGGACGTGTAGCTGCAGTGTATAATTGAAGAATTAACTATCAGATCATGACGTGAAGAGTGTGACAGAGAACATTGAAAAGGGTCCGTTATGGCTCAAAGGGGGAAAGTCCTCCGCATCCGATCGATCAATCAATGACTCCGAGTATAAAAGAAATCTATCTTCATATTAACCCTAGGCCTAGTGATATTGAATGTACATGTTGAGAGCGGTAAAACCCGCAGGCGAACTTTTCGTAGGGCAGGCCCGCTGTGGCCGCTTTATGTATGTACGTCAGCCTCAAGATCTGAAGGTCCCTGAACCTCCATCGAGGTTATGGCCTCACCTGCTACCCGATGTTTCTGGTCTGTGCTCTGCATAGAAACACACCAAATCGGAAAAAAAAGAACAAACAGTCTTCACACTTGCCGAGATTGCCGCTCCACAGTCGGGTGTTAAAATTTATGACATGTCGCCACCGAGTCTTTGACTTATCTAGCAGCCTCTATATAGAATCAGACGATGGCTTATATTTCTTGCAGTCAGCATCCTCAAGCATCCGGGCACACCAGAATTCTAACAACTATAAGCTGGTTTATGGAACATGTAGTGAACCGATCCCGCTTACTTCTTAAGGAACCCGGCATTCCAATTCACATATAGGTAGTACTCCGAGAGAACACAATTGTCCCAGACTCCTAGGGGGTGTGAGATCAAGCAAGGATCATTGTGCAAGCCTATACGGTAGTAACCAGAGCGCAATACACTTTTTACAAGTTCTCCCTTCCACGGAAATTTTTTTGTACATCCAAAGTAAATTATGACATGACTATTATTGGGCAGCTATCAACATCGTCTAAATACGTATATACGGGCATAGAATGGTACTTTGGTATATTTCAAATTCATGCAAAGAACAATGGCAGCCTTGCCCGAATTACTCATTTTTCTCAGTCCAATCCTATGACAGCCTTATCAACAAGAAGAAAAATGCCTCATTGACTGCCTCCTAATAGTAGCAATACCAGTCTGGCTTGAAGGATAAATGCTACCTACTAAGTACTCGGTAGAATAATAGCAATAATGTTTGTGATTATATGCGGGAGAGGAGGGAAGGAGAAAACAGGCGTGGGGAGCTCTTCCAAAAGGATTATTACAACATACAGTATCTGAGCCCCGTTTTCATTACTACTAGCCTCGATATGGTTATTATTTGTGGTAGTATATGCTGGCAGAAATCATATGTACTATTATTATTATTATTATTATTTAATCAAGATTATTGTCTGTAACCAGCCTTTCGGCTATGACAGACCGGCTTGTCTCCCATCTCAGTCTTGCCCTTCTTTGACCATATGTGTACTACTACCTAGTACTTAATCGCATATTTAAAAGGGATGGAAGATACATCATTTAAGGTATATATACGTAGATATATAGGCTATTGATTATTCAAGGAGAAACTGTCATGCTCTCATGTACTTGTTGTATATACATAGATCCTCTGCTACTCGAACAGTAAGACGTTCCCCATCTCGACCGTGCCCTTTCCTCTCCCTTTTTCTGCTTCAGCTCCACCGAGTGTGTCAATAATTGACTTTACCCTGGGAATTTTCTCCGACATCGAACAGTATTCATATGTTCAAATTCACTGTCAACGAAACCGGGTTTCGCTGAGTCGATGTAGGTCGGTAGTAAAAAGTACGCTAATAATGTGGGTATGACATGGCAAAACATTAGAGCTTTGAAGGTCGCACCAGCTACCTACACGTGCATGAGAGGCGATAATTCATGCGGTGGAGTTGTTAACTTATTTTTAAGAGCCTAATTTGCATTAGCACACTACATAATGATTGGGTCGTTCGTAACTCTTAGTAATACTATGCTTCTGTAGGCCGAACATAACGCTAGATTACTAATTTACTCTGGACTATATGATAGTCTTGAGAGGTGTACATCGACTGCTGCAGTATATTCTGTTATTCGTTGCAACTTCGTATATTTATTAGTAAATATAACATGCTACTGATCGATCAATCTTCATTTCTTCTCAACTTGCCCCATGTAAACCTATGATTTTCAAGCTGGCGGCTCTGGAGTCGTGGATTGTAAAAGTATGGAATGGTAAGAAAATTTTTTCAACAAGAGAATCAACATTAGAATATAAGTGGAAAATCCTCGGGTCGAGCTTTTCACTAGCTAACTAATAAGGCAGCTAACTGTTCGCACGGAAAACGTCTCCTCTACACGAATGATCGGAAAGAATGACCGATTCCCCTCACTTCGTGCATAACATTAATGATAGCTTATCTGTATCATGTGAAATCCACGTGCTCGCAGATCTGGTGCGTTCTCACATGCAGGCCCATAGTATGAGAGCACCAATGACTTCGTTTTCCGATGTATGTACATACACCCCATAATAGCTGCAGTAACTAAGTATCTGTGCGTTACTAGTACTGTATACCACTCTGGGACCTGGCCGCCCGCTTGTGCAGATGAAAGTTTAAAGTTCCTTACCTAGCTCTAATGTATACTTATAACTTCGATTACGCAGTGGGCATGCGGAGGTCCAAGGATAGAGGTTCTACTGAGCATTGAGGCAAGCCGCTGGTTGCTACCGGTATGCATGGAGGAACTCTCAATATTCTTACTAAAATATCCCTTGTGTATCGCAGCACCCTAAAATTGAAAAAAAAAAGATATGATAGAAGAAGTGAGGTAACCGCCAGTTTCTGGCTTGCTGAGCCCAATTGTTTTTGAGGCGACCGGATTATTACAATATTCTACGAAGGATATACGGTGAGTAGTTAGTAATTACTAAACTATAAGTATCAAAGGTGCGAGAAGGAGCGCACTTAAGCCTCAGGCTCCAACACAGAGTTGCCCCCTAGAGGTGGTTGCCTCCTTACTTCCTTCTACCATTTGTGTATTTTTCAATAACATGGGCCCAAAAGGGATCCGAATCAGGCATAAAATAGATTTAATAATAATGATTAATTTGGTCAGAGAATTCCAGTTTTTTGTTGATTAGTAATCATCACGTGTATACTGCTAGACTATTTTGGTACTATAACAACAAACTCTCTTCGACTTTCCCTTGGGCGTAATCAGATCTTTCGTCACTTCATATTGAAGGGTCCTAAATAATAGGGCTCCTTCATCAATATGTCAGCTTGATCCATAACTGTACTATGCGGCTATAGCAAGGAAGATTGACGTCTCACCAAAGAGCTTATGTCCCTAGTGAAGATTATTAGAAGAGGATTTATCATTATCTACATATCTATATATTTAATTTGCCTTGTCAGATGCACAGTACTTTGCTATTTGGAAAAGTGGCAATCAGAATCCATCCAATCAATCATGGTCAGAGCCAAACCGGACTAGGTACCCCCAAGTTTTGCCAACCACTTACGGGTAATTAAATTTGGGCAACATGCTTTTGTCAATTAATTAAAATACTATGAATCTGTTCTCAGATTTTTCAAATGATGTTGTGGTAGGGCTGGGGTTCGTTGGGTTCATAATTGCATGGAGGGGCACAGCATTTAGCGTTCCGGTACCATATTAAGGTATAATAAAAGCCGTCTTCGTAGACAAGTACCGTAGGCTACAAGGTGAGGATATGTAATGTATTATGAATAATTTATTGTACCTGCATTTTAATAAGAATAAAGCCTCGGCAACAGCTAAAATCATCCTATGGAACCGGTGCCTCGTTTACAGGATCAAAGACCGTAAATTAGGTAGCAATTTAGTACGGTTCTGACCAATACCACACGTGATTCCCTGCCGACAGAGCCTCATTTTCCCAAGGCAGCTTTCGTAGCAGCTGCAGCTCTCCCTACCATATCGCTTTGGTTGACACCAAAAATGTTCGATATGACAGTTTCCTGGTTCGCAATAATGGAACCTCATTATAAGATGAAACATCCTAATCAGTAAAGAGCTATGCGATTCCCCACGACAATGCTTCCTCAATCGTGAATTTCTGCACTGAGAAATCTGGTTGTAATATGGTATTAAAGGATAGCAATCAGCGGGAACAATAATCTTTGGTGATACCAATGGAAAGGGAGCACTGACTGTTCGAATCGCGCCTTGCAGGGAGAGGCTTTTATAATTCTGAGAATTCACTACCTACATAGTAGTAGCAGCTTCTCTTTGCCTCATCTGGCAGCATGCGCAGATTTGTTTCTGCATGCACTCGCAACGACGCATTTAGCTTTGGCGATTGTCACAGATGCATTTTGCAGTACAAGTTAACTACTCTAATATTAATCAGACTTCAAACACCTATACTCATCCTGGCAATAATAATTACCGCATCGCTCTCTTAAGACGTCCAAGTATCATCCGCTCAAGTATCATCCGCTGGGCCAATGGGCAGCAGTGTTCAGACCACTTAGGACACTAAATAATGCTTAGTATAGTTGTTGTCCATTAGTGCCCAGTAGTGCACAGGCTTAATTAGTAAATATTTTACGGTAAAATGTGCATAGCTAGTCTCTCCTCTGCATCATCATGGCGCCTGCCTAGACCACTGTGTCCATTTCAACTTTCAAGTTACCACCCGCGACCCTTTGACCCAGAGAGCGACGTCTGTCTGTTGTCAATTTCGTGTCTACGGTGGGAGAGAAGAAAACGTAGGTGTGAAACGTAAAAAAATTGCCAATTCCAAGTACTATGACAAATTCAGGCCCCAATCTAATACGATAACCAGCATCTTTTGGTACAATGAAGGGAGTGGGAACAATGCCTCTTTGGGGAGAAGGGGAATTACTACCTTGAAGGTCGTTAAAACTTGCACGCCATTCCAAAAGTGAAAACTGCCTTTACTTTCTCATCAATCGCCCAGATATTCTTTTCGACCCGGATGATAATAACGTAGCGACCCCTTGTGGGCGTTCCCTGCGTCAGATAGAACCCCGACCAATCTCTGTCGGGGGCCAAGCAACCCAACTCATGCCATTGTAGATACTTCTTGTCTCGCATAGACATGATAAATATATGAGGGAAGTCATTTAAATATCACTAATAAATATGTCCCCCAGTGAATAGTTACTAAATAAGCTATTTAGGAAAATTCGTGGTCGTATGTGGGGATTTCGGCACATCCTTGTTCCGCTCCGTATACATAACTACTGACAGGACAGCGGGCGGCCTCTATTCGAATATAGATTTTTGATCCTCTCAGTCTGACGTGAATCAATCGTGAATCAATCGGTCGGAACATTCCTGTCATGTACATGTATAATCCACTAGTTTACCGCTGGTAATCGTGTTTTACATAGTCGTGTTCCACCTCGAGTCCGACAAGGTCACAGATCGGAATTACGAGCCTTAGATGATCTGATCGGAAGCTCACCATGACCCAACCTCTACGCCTTTGCTGTCGCTCCATGAGAAGATCGCCAATTCAAGGGGCTACCACTTATTCATTTTTAGAAACGGGTAAAGCCAGGATATATAACAATTGCTATGCCAAACTTCCTCAGAAATATGAACATCGTGATCCTTCCGAGAGAGCCAGACAACAAGGCTTCAGCTATCGATTCTCACGGGAGTTTCGAACTCAATCCCATCGAACAGTAACATCCCCGGTAATTCGGAGACGGTGTTATCATTCCCAATTTCACTTACCTCTCCCAACGCATGAATACACCAATTCCCAGGTTGCGATCCTTTCCGCTGCTTTGAAGCATGTTCCTGAGCACGGGTTCACCCTCCAGGCGCTCACGCTTGGTGCGCGAGATGTGGGCTTCCTTGACGTATCTGTACAACTACTTCCGCGACGAGAATTTGACCTGGTCTTGTTTTGGCTAGCGAGTCGGAGAGGAACACTGCGAGCTAGAGTCGAAGCGGGCCTATTTAAGACACAAGGAACAGACTTAAGAGGCGAGGTAGAGGGGACAGAAAACAGAAATGAAATGACCTTCGAGGAAAAGGTCAAACTTCTTGTCATGGAACGATTGAGAATGAATGAGAAAATCGTGCATAAGTGGCAGGACGTCAGTGCTTACTTGCAGTTCCTTCTTTCCATTTTCTTGAATTGTTTCCTACGAGGCTACCACCGAGTGATATGCTTACTCATTGGGGTCCTACAGGCTCTAGCCTTGATGTCCTTCCCTACACATATACCGTTGTCCCTTTCGGAACTTCACGCCCTCTCCTCCGATATGCTCTATCTCGCGGGAGACGCCTCCGTCGACGCGTCCTGGTATACAAAACGGCTTTCTCTCTCCGCTATTTATGCCAGTGCGGAAATTATCATGACGCAAGACTCCGGTCCTGGATTTGCCTCCACGGAAGCTTTCGTAAATCGTAGGATTGAAGACAACAAAGCAATTGGAGAGAAGGCTGCAGATGTGAAGAGATATTTCAAATTCTTGGCTGGAACCGCCATCGGTTTGGGTAGAAGTTGGGGCCTGAAAATTTGACCTTTTGTTGCCTCCGGAGCTCAACGGAGCCTGTTCTAGTTGGGTGTTCTATTGATAGTAATTTATGCTGATATCCATACTTTTGTGTTCCCTTTATAATGAAAAGTCGGAACTGCTGTAACTGTGAGCATGCAGAAGTGGAGAGCAAACCAAACTCGGCCAAGCCCACATTGGTATCTGCTCCAGATGATCACTCAACATTACCCGTTCCACTGTGAAAATAGCATTACGTTCTAACATATTAATCCACCATGTATTTCATTATCCCCACCCAAGATTTGAACGATGGGAATTGACGCTATCATAGACAGGATTCGAAATCACGAGTTCACATCGAGGTGCGCTAACTACTAGTGATGATATGATTCCATTCCTCTCTGAACCTTCGTCTCCTCGTATTATCAACAAATACTCTCTAGTTTCATCCGAGAGTCACATCCCAGTCACTCTCCTCTTTGATCTGTTTTTCGAACTTCTCCCGCTCTTGTATTTGAAGTAAGCGCCGCCGTATTCGACGAACCCAGCCATCCGCGAGTCCGCTTCCAGCAAGCTCCCGAAGGGCCTTTGTATTTGGCACTGTATCCCTCCACACTTCGTGATTACGATTTGCCGACCCGCATTTCGGATACACTTTTGCTTCTGTCCGACGAGTGGAGATGATGGCCTGGACAAGCCTGAGCGTTTGGGAATCGAAATCGGCACCAGTCACTTCCATCTCTTTTAATAGTGATACAACAGTGGAAAGATCGTCGCAGACACGCCAATAGAAAGACATTAACTCGTTGTATAACATGGTTGATCCTCCTAGGACAACCGACGTTCGTCCATGTGACCTCATCACTGGACAGATCTGGCTAATCAATGGAGAACCTGGGAAGTGAGTATTTAACATACGAAAGGCTACCAGGAGTAGATGCGAGTAAAGGGCAGAAATCACGGGAAACTTCGGCACAAAAGAGGGAATGTCCAAAGGGCCCGAATGGGCCTTAGAGGCCTGGTCATCAATTGCAAGTGCGTCTTTATCATGTGATCCCATGGAATTTACAGGTTTCAAAATGGCAGAATTGCTGGTCATTTCTTGGTAGGAAGAGCTGGACGCTTCAGATGTGCTCCCTTCCAAGTGTCTTAGCATTCCAAAGACACGCTCCTCACAGATCTTCCATACCCCGATGTCGCCTTCCCCTTTGTCGATTGCGGCTTGCAATGCACTCTCGATCTTCTCCGACTCTCGTTGTACTACCAGGGTAATAACTCGTGACAGATTAATTTGGTCATCTGAGTTTCCAGAGTCGTCAATATCATGGATATTAAATTCCCGGAGTTTCTCGATCCTCTTTGACATGCGGTTTACCTCTATCTTCAGCGGTAATATAGAAGAAGGCTTATGACCGGTCGTATTCTTTGACATTGCTCGCGGCTCGGAAGCCTGACCCCTTTTGAGACCTTGTAACGCTGCATTGAAGATCAAGGAAATTTCGGATTCCTCGCTCTCATCCGGATTTCTCGGAAGGAAGTTATTCGGAGAAACATGTTTTTGCTGCCCTGCACTATTCTGTTTTGCGCGCTCCTGTGGTGAAGGCGTGCTAGTCTTCAACTTGTCCAACAGTTTTCTAAATGCCACTTTCTCTGTTCGGGTCATCGTTGAACAGGAACCGGAAGATAATTCGGAAATTCTTGTACTCATGGCCGACGCACGCTTCAAAAAATCGACTCGAGTATTTGATCGTTTAACTGCTGACGGCTGCAACGGGCTTCCCGAAGTAGATGGCGCTGAACAATTCACAGATTCAGAAGGGGCAACGGGGTTGATTATATTTGAGAACGTGTTCCGAGTAGAGTACGGACGACAGCATCTAGATCCATTCGTCTTGTGATATAAAGTAAATATCGTGAGGGTTTGAGTTTCATAGAGAAACGGTAAGAAGATGTTCTCGGTTCTTAAGGCGGCAAGTCGGTTGGAGATTCTTGTAGTCATGACGAATCCCCGTTTAGCGATGGCTTTTCAAACAACCATAGCAGGTCCAAGGTCTCTAAGAGGCTCGTGGAATTGTTAAAGCTCAAAAGATCAATGCCTACGATAGCAGACGATCGGCGAGCGTAAGAAGGGGCCCTCGGGAATAGAAGTTTTGTTGGCGGTGACGTGGCTGCAGGCGGTGACCGCCTCGGTACCTCGAAGGTTAAGTGGTGTGTCACCAGGCTTTTGTATGAACCAGGACAGACCGTCATCGGTCCGTCCAGCACTCAGTCTACGAGTCCAGACTGCGAAGCCAGGAACTCCCCTGCCAGAAAGGAAGATCCCTCCTTCCCCTCTCCCCCAGTCGGCCTCGTTGCCCGAGTCTAAACCCACGAACTAGCTAGAACCTGCAGCCTCAAGTTGCTCACCCGCCCTTGAGGACGAGCTTCTCAACACCTATGCCAGGATCGAGAGTCAACCGGCGGGCACCAAAAGGCCTGCAGAAAGCCCCGAAGTCTATGAAAGGTACCGGTATTCCTTCCGTCTCCTCGCGCCTCCCTTCGGGATCAAATCTGTCTTAGCTTCGGAGGTTGGCTAATCTGTATCGCAACGATCACAGGGATGGTGCCAAAGGAAGTGGCATATGTGGGGAGCTTATCACGGATGCGGGGAGCCAAGCTCTGCGTCTTCTTTGGGGGGCGATCATTCCCTACCGGATGCCGCCGCCCAAAGGTGAACATGCCATGGGAGCTGCTAGCATCTCCGCACGCACCTGGACATCCTTCCGGATCAGTTCCTCGTCCTCTGGGGCGGAAAGTTGCATATGATATAGCCCGCCTCGCTCAGCTCACAGGACCTACGGCACTTTATCTATCTCACTCACTTGTTTCGGTGTCAAATCAGATTGACTCATTCTCATTCGCTCTTAGCGCCACCGGGACCCCTTGCTCTGTTTTCTGGCCCTTACGCCATACCTAGCATCTTCTGCTGGAGGCGGCATCTCGGTGGGGAGCTCTCGCCGGACTTCCGTTCTCGAGCCCCCTAGTACGGAGAAAGCTTCTTGTGGGTAGAACGTCGGTAGAGAGATGTCTTACCCGACCCAGTACGATACGACCTGGAAGGCGTTTGGGCTGACGGGTATTCATTCCGTTAAAAAGACCTACACGATGAGAGGCTGCGTTGCGGGTGCTGCAGAGCTTCACGGCGTGTTGGAAAAGCAGGTAGGTCTACACAATCTGCCCGGTCGCATCCGTTGTCATTCATTGTCAGATGCCGTTTATTTCTTGAAATGCGAGCCTTTATGTTACTGAGGCACCCCATCTACGGGTGGTATAGCCAATCAATGGCTGCTAGACCTCAAGAGCGGACCGATTGGACAATTCCATCATGGCAAACGCACACTTGACCAGCCTCCTGTTGAAGTTCATCCGGTGTTTAGTGAGCTTTAGGCAGTGCTTTAACTACTTTCCTCCTCATGCCGTTGAGGAGCCGCTGGAATATTTGCAGCAAGAAATCTTCCCATGGGTGGAAAAGTGGCCGGAGCGTCTCGATCTGCGAGCCTGGAAGAAACGCTGGGCAGAGGGCGGGCTGGATGAGGATGACCTTGCCGGTCAGGCATTCCTCCACCTTTTAAAATTTCTGAGGGTTATCCTGACCTCCCGTCCTTCCGTCCCCCCCTTTTGGCAGGATGGTTGGATGCGGTTATCCCACGCTCTTGTCACCACGTAACAGCATACACCGCGGAGCTAAGCAGCCTCCTGCCGGTCAACCTAAAAGCCCAGCAGCGGCGGGACCTAGTCTACCCAGAATCGTTCACGGCAGCCTGGGGAAATAGCTTTCAATTACCCTGGATGAACGGCTGAGACTCCGTGACTCGGAGGCGTTCAAGCAAGGCCTTGTCTTCCACGATAACGGATAAATTGTTCATATGTGCCATGCTGTCCCCACGCCTAGGCTCGGGTGTGGGTCACATGACCCACAAGTTGTATATCCGTCCTGTGTTCCCTTCCCAAATTCTGTTTTCCTTTCTTTCTTTCTTTCTTTCCTTGCCTTTGGATTCTTGTACCGATTACCCCTTAGCTTAGTACAACCAATCGATTACTTATGCTTTGGGTTTGGGTCATCACAACACCCCCCGCCGGCATTCTTTCAATAGTGCCTGCCAATGGTCACACCGAGCTCCCTTCGTCGTTGGGGGAGGGGGTCGGATGCAACCCTCCTATCGAGAGGCTCGAGGCAGAATGGGGGATCCGCTAGCGCCCAGAGAGTCGTATGCGGAAGTGGTTCTCACGCCGAAAGGTAATCTCGGACCGGACGAGGGAGCTGCTCGCAGCGGGCAGTTCCAAGGCTGATATGGTGGACCAGCTCGAGTGCCTCCGGGAAGTCCATCTATCTGCCAGCCCTGTTCTCTAGTAGCAAAAAAAAGGGCGGCAAGATCACATTCGCTAGCCTGGGCCTGGCCACCGACCCCTACGTGTGCGTCACATCATATGAAAACACCCAGAACCGCCTCGATATGACAGTGCTGTAGATGTATGAAAAGATAAAAGTTGTATTGTTGAGACAGATGATGATGACTGAAATGGATGAGAGGCTACGGTGACATGACTTTTGAGATGCGCCGGAAAAACACAACAATTTTTACGTGGCAGGGAGTTTCCACACATCCAAAGTATATACTGAAATCGGAGATATTCACAGTATGCATCAGAGCCAGACACTGCGACTAGCTAGCTAGCTATCGGATGGCCTCATTTACGATTCAATCTGGCATTCCAGGCACCTTGCCATCAGCGACACGATGTCTTCCACCTTTAACTTTAACGGGCAGATATCCCTCATATCGCATCTGTTGCTAGCAATGCATGGGGGGGAGACATGAATGAAACCCGGGATGCCGTTCAGGTATACACCGTCGCAGGGGGCTTACCCTATCGCACTCTAGCCAGCGATAAAAACGCTATATCATCTTTTGCAAGTTGCCGCCATGTACACTCCGACTCTGCATATCAGTAGAGAAGTAATCGGAAATAGTTATGATGAATGATAGTGTCACAGCTTCACACCTTTCCACCCAAAACACGGAAGGTGCGAGCGTTACTAAATACCTGCGTGCCAGAAACCAACACGCCTTCAACAACGCCCCGTCATCGATGAGCGAGCTATAAAATCGATGGAAAAGACACGCGGGAAGAAAATTTTTTATATGTAATCTTAGAAGTTGATGGTTCTCAATGGATTGATCCGTTGAGGCATGATCCTGAGTCCAGGCAGGATCGCAGGCTACCTAGCCCAGCATAAGGCCGACCCGCCGCCTGCCGATCGAATATCCGATGTGAGATCACTGATTGCCGATATGGCGGATGATGGTGATGAACTTGACCGCATCGTTCGGTTAGAAATAGGCTGGCCCATCCCGATGATTAGTAAGTTAGTAGCTTTTAACCGAGGTGACGCCGCTAAGAAGGCGGTAGCGGGACTGGTGATAGAAAGATTCGAGTAACTTGAGTAGCTTACTAGATCATATATACTAGATATAATAGCAGGATCGATGCCAATATTATGATATAATAACTTTGTTTTTATTTATTATTAGTAACTTAACTAACTAATTGAACTTATACCAGCGCCTACTACGATCACTTTGTTGCGCTACAAGTCCTAGTCAACTATCAGGCTAATCCTAACCTAACTCAGAATGCCGGCGCTGTCCATGCGAGTTTCCTCGTGGGAATTCTTTAGATTCTGATTTTCTGTTGGGACCATCAGATAGGGCCTTCATGCATTGCATTAAGTGCCGCGGTACTTTTTGTAGTTCGACATGAAGTGTATGTCTGTTTGATAAGTTGCCAATCCTCCTCTCAAGGGTCGTGATTTCGAATCCCCGTTGGGACAAATTCGAATTCACGACCGCCATCCTAACCCGGTAGTTCAGAGGGGCAAGAAGCTGCAAGAAGCTCTTCGTCTCTCTGGCTGGAGGGGGTTGTGTTGGGACCATCAGGAAGGTAGGCAAGCTTCACAGCTTACCTCTGAGGATAGTCTTAGACCGCAGCTCAGAAGGATCGCATGTGATATGAGTATGGCCTTTCACTCACAGAACGACGGTTAGACCGAGCGCCTCAACAGTGTTCTAGGATGGCACTTACAGAGCTATGACCAGGACAATTGGGTGAAATGGGCCCCATTGGCAGAATTCGCTTTACAATAAATACCTCGCGCCATTCATCAACGGAGAATACGTCATTTAGATTTGTGATTCGAACCCGCGGATGGGTTTCGCTGGGCTAAGTGAATCGGGAGTTGCGGATAAGTCCCAAAACATTGTTCAGGCTGGAGGCCCGCCGGGAAAGAGCTTGTGAGGCATTGGAGAAGGCCAGATCTGATCAGAAGTTGCACTATAATGAGCCGCACCTGCCTATGATGTTCTTTACGGGAGATCTTGTCTGACTACGCGGGTCTTACTCGATCCTAACATGCCCAATTCTTCGACCATCGTGACCATTCTACAGTGCTATATCCCACTTTTATCTTTGTGAGGTTGCTGCTAGCTTCACCTGAATGCATACTCATTTCCAGCGGACGTCGCCAGAATCGAGAGCCAGTGATTGGTCAGTTCAATTAGCGACAAGCGTCGGCCTATCACCCTCTCTGCCTCTGATATAGCTATGTAATCTTCTTACGACCTGCGGCCGAAACATCCTCGTGGCTGCTTTCGCAAGTAGACTTCAAGGTATTCAGGAATCCATCTTAACGACCGGGGATATATTGCCTTCAACCCGTTTCAGCGAGGTTGATGCATAATCATGCATACTTGGCCGACCCAATTTACAAGATCTCACCCATTCCTTAACTCCCATTAATATTCTCAGTACAGGCTATCACTACACCTAGCATATAGAATATCTTTGTTAAATATAGAAATAGCCACGTTTGATTTGCCTTATTTGCAATTATTGATCGACTTCTCTCACTAAGCTTGAAGAAACTCCGCCATCTCGGGGTTACTAAATGAGCTATAAGATGCGTATCCTCTCCGTTCTTGATCTTATCCTACAGAGACTCACTATTGATCGAGTAAATTGGGAAGGCCTACCCCGATGCTTCGCCAATGCTTTTCTTGATTCCTCTCGCCGGAGTCTCTACTACAATTCGAACCCCCCGGCAGCTAGATGCATGCGTCCATGTCTCGATGTTCGGTACTAGGACTACTGCGATTCAACATGAGAAAGCATGAGATTTCTATTATTCGAATACTAATCATTGATGGACCGGAGTGGCCATCATTAGGAGGCTAAAAGACCGTACTAGTCCTACATGATGTACCGAACGTAGAATACTAGGATAATAGATAGATTCCTATAGGACGATCAAGAATTCTAAGCTAAAGAAAAAAGAGAAACGATGATCTATATAGTAGTAGCTAGTAGCCGAGGCCGGGTTTTCTAAGAGATTTTATGAAACGCGAACGCGCCATAAGATTCCGGTATACCCTTTTGCATGTGGATGGGATGTGCCACATTGGTGGCAGTAAGTTCGTTACACCATATGCGGTTAGTGCCAGGATTTAATGAATCCATGCCAGTTTAAATTGGTTTTATAAGCAGGATTGGGGGTCGTTAAAAGGTTTTCTCAGAGGGTTAGCTACCTAAGGTTTGGTCAAGTTTGGTCAAGTTTGGTCAAAAGTTTGTCACCACCTATTTATTATTGGTCGTTGACGTTCTATCTTTTTTTTTTGTAGAAAGTGGCGCTGAAAACCGGGGTATTGTTTTCAGGTTTGTATAATTTATATATATAGAAGAATTGGTTTTTACCCAGTCCTCAAGCTGAGATCAATCATTTTTCTGAAATAAATCAATCGTTCGTGAAGAATATTTACCATTGAATACTAACAATAATATAACAATTCTTATATTATGGCAACAAATGATCTACCAGCTTTTACTAAGCGATATGCCCAGAAAGGTTCACGTGGCCCCTACTAGTAACCGCCTCACTATTAGGGTTACCCTAAGTATTTATTATTTATCATGCGGACTCTGACTAAACTTGAACAAAGGAAAGTAGTATTGGCTCGGATTAAATCTACTAGGGGAACTCAACCAGAAGGGCCCGATGAAAAGAACTGGAGGCATAGGTCCGAATTTGAGATTGAGCCTGCGGGACCTTTCCGAAACACCTGGGGGGATTTATAGACACTATAAAGTTTAAGATGGGTCAGCCACGCCAGTGAGCATTATGAACACGAACGACACAAGTCAGACAGCTTTGTGTCAGTGGTATATTAATACATATACTGAATGAAGGTAGAGATCATAGGCTGACGGAAAAGAATCTGTGCCAGGATTGCCAATAATGTATATATATACTAGTAGTTGCCCCAGGGGTAGCTTATCTAGGTTTATTTTGGTTTATTTCGGTTCAAGATAGTTCAGTGGTTTTGAAAGGAAAATTGCCGGATATTGCCAATCCTAGATTAGCCCGCTACGGATATGCTAGCACAAATAGTTTCGA
>JAHQZX020005188.1:0-29698 GCA_019804575.2 Pseudotulostoma volvatum
CCGGTGGTGGGTGTCTGTCATAGCCGAAAGGCTGGTTACAGACAATAATCTTGATTAAATAATAATAATAATAATACCTCATGTTTTCTATCTATCTATCATATATAGTTCTATCGAGTGCATTGATGATGCCGACTTTCATCGCTAGGGAGTACTCACGTGGGTGGTCACATTATTGATGGAGCCCATATCCCAGGTAGGTAGGTACATGCAAGACGTATAAAAGCCTACTATTATGCTACTATGTACTACTACGTAGTAGGTTAGAGTATACATTAGGACGAAATTGTAGAAAAAAAAATTATTAGCTCTTCAAGCATCAGCCCTAAGGCTCATGGCTTGACGCCTGGAAGGAGTCGCAAAGTGAGGTATCTTCTTTACAGAATGTCTTACTGGTAGTGTGTACATATAGCGCAGAGTATACGGAATGCGCTTTTACTATTCTCGAGCCGCTGGAAGCCTTCCCATGTACATACTATGATATACGTGTACGGTAATTCAATTCTCGCCAATGTCTCAATGCGTTTGATTCATCTACATCCCTTAAGACTGCCACCTAGGCTATATAGAAGAGCCCGCCGCTCGAGGTTCACGGCTATGTTCATCCTCTTAGGTGTTATGTGCATCTTATTCACAACTTTGTATTTGATATACAAGCCACCCGGTTTCTTGATCCGCTACTTCCAGCGTCGATGGCCAGATGTTCTCTGGAGCGTGTCAACATCGGAGAGGGTCGTCGCCCTCACCATTGATGATGGGCCATCCGGGTACACCAACGAAATTATCCAAATCCTCATAGATCATGGTGCAACTGCCACGTTTTTTGTCATTGGCTCGCAAGTTGGCGGGCGCGAGGAGATTCTTCAGGATGTTGTGCGCAACGGGAACGAACTAGGTAATCATGCAATGTATGATGAGCCTTCACGGGCTCTGAGTGACGCGACTCTCGTCGACCAGATCCATTCGGTGGAAGAGATGATCAACAATGCCTATGCTGCTGTGAATGCACATTCCCCGCCTAAATACTTCCGGCCAGGCTCCGGTTTCTTTAGCGGAAGAATGCGTAGGATGCTGGCCGGGTTGGGTTACGAGTTGGTTCTGGGCAGTATCTACCCGCACGACCCGCAAATTCCCTTCTGGCGTATCAATGCGGGACATATCCTGAGCATGCTGCGGCCTGGCGGTATTATCATCTGTCATGATCGGAGAAGCTGGACGATTCCGTTGCTGCGAGAAGTACTCCCCGAGATTCAGCGCAGGGGTTACCGTGTCGTCACCGTTACTGAGCTAGTGAAGAAAGCAACAAAGTAATCTCATTAGGGGTTCTCCATGTGGCCTATTCGAACTTGTTCGAGTCATTCTTTCACCGCTGCTTTGTCAATCACAGAGAGCAATGACAAGCAATGTAGCATGGCATTGTTTGCAATTTCTTGAGAGCCGTAGCCTCCAGACTTACGTGGCCCGCGCAGCTGATGTGCCTATTTGATGGCAGAGCCCATCATACCTCTGATTCTTTCAACTTCACGGATGCAAAGCTTCGATTTGCTGCCCTTTAAGGAAATTTGGAATAGGGTTGAAATTGTCTCCCGAAAGCGGGACGGGGAAAAGAAAATATCAACCCAGTATCTTTTCACTCCATGCACATGGCGCTGGCATTATTCCGGTCAGGTCTCGGAGAATACTCATATCATAGGTCCACCATGAAATAAGGCACGGTATCCTGACCGGTCGAAAACCACCGGCCCCGAAAACCGTCAAGTCCCCTTGATACTATTTTTGCCTAGGCACGAGACTGGGGCCGTCTCGTCTTACGACCTCTCATTTTTCCATATGGAGCAACAAAGCTCCACTAAACTTCTTTCTTTATCCTACCCAGGTACATCTTTTGCTACCTAGATCGATCTCATCAGCCTAACAGGAGTTCTATGAATTGTTGCGCATTTCCCAAACTGCCTGCAGCAGCTTCGAGCACATCTTTGCAATCTAAATCAGATCTTCTCGCCGATCTAGCAGACGTGCCATCGCTTCTATCCTATTCGTCCAATTGCCTGCATCAGCTTTAACCGTATCTTCTCTGATCTGGATCTAGTCTCCTCGTTGACCTGGCAGAAGTTTCACCACTTATTTTCCATTTCCATTTTGCAAATTACCCCCTGCATCCTTGGCCACATCTTCTGTAATCTGGATCTTGTCTCCTCATTGATCTAGCAAGGGTTCTATCACTTATTTTCTATTTCACAGTTTGCTTACCATAACCTTGAATACATCTTCTATGATTTGAATCTGATCTCCTTGTCGATGTAGCAAGAATTTGATACCATTTCCTCCGTTCCCTGCTGCAGCTATTAAAGTAAGCCAATTACTACCATTCTGGCCTTCCCCTTCTCCAAGAGTAGAGCCATTACAATTGACCTGGCCTGCCTTTGTTTGACCGCTTCCTTCGTTCCATTCTGAGTCTTAAATGTAATATCACTGAATTCAATTGCCCTGCGACTGCCCCCAAACTCTCCAAGTCTTCCATTTCCATTCAGACTCTTATTAGTTAATACGAAACCCACTAGGTACAGCAAGCATTAGTATGCGTCATGCAGAAATCCGCAAGGTGACTGGATTATCCCATCAACCTCAATTAAATACTACGCTATTTCGACATTCGACCTTTGTACAACTTGAAAAGCTTGGACGTCTCGATAGCGCCTGCTCGCTAGGGGTCTAGGGGCGAATATACTTAAATAACGTTGAAGAGGTGTGCGTGTGGGCCTCGTAGGTGGACAGATTCTATATGGTCCGGCTAGCATCAGGTCACGCGCAGTACTGGTCACTACAGTACAGTACATATATAGAAGTTGGTAGATAGATATAATGATAAATATGTGATACATTTGGATATCTATGTATACTAAGGTTCATGGTACATGACTAAATAACTTACAGACAGTGAAATCAACCGTCTAGGGAATCGACAAACAGACCCTTCTCTACCTGCTCAGCACGCCCAAGGGTACAACTAATTCCTCACCAACACTGAGGCTTCTAACAGAGCACCACCATTGCCCGTCATCCCCAGCAATAGAGCGATTGGGGTCGCCGTCGCTATCCAGGGCAGCTAGAGCCCGTTCGACAGCCTCAGCATCGAGTTTTTCCTTGCGCACCAATCTCGTCCCCAAACCTCGATCGTGCTTTTCCTCATCATGCGCACCGACCCAGTACCTGGCTCTAAGCCCCCGAGCAAGTTCAACGCCGCCCCCGCTCGCACCAGCGCAGATATTCCCGCCTAGGTACCATGGGTTGTCGACCCGGTGGAAACTGTGCAGGAGTAGAGTTAAGGGAAGGGCGGCAAGCGGCTCCAGGTACCCGGTCAGATATGGTTGCAGGTCCGGTTGGATAGGGATGCCATGCGGCGAGTAGAGAATGGAGAGTGTTTCGGGGGAGGTAGCTCCAACAGTATCAGTCATAATATTAGCCGTAGCCGGTGGGAGGCTTGGCTGAGCTCGATGACGAAATGTGTAAGTAATGCCAATCGCATTGTGCAGGCCATTCCAGCGGTAATTTCTCGCGGGGATAAACGCCACGGTTACTTCGCCTTGAGCTTCCTGGTCTAGCGAGCCAACAGGAAATCTCAAAACGGATGAAGGGTCATCGCGGTCATATTTGGGCATCTTGATGATCCGTGACGGGTCGAAATGGTTATATGTGCGTATTGTCTTTGACGCTTTGGGTTCTGCCACGATCCAAGATTTCAGCTTTGTTGTATTCTTTTCCTTTTTTCTCTTATCATTATGATATTTATGATTCGAACTCATTTTCATAGAAGAACCAGTAATGCCATTGATATTATTATGATTACAATTGCGGTTATCATCATCTGCCAGTAATTGCCGAAGCGTTGCTTCGTGGCAGTGGTCCGGTTTATTCTGTGACACAATCACCAGGTCAGGCTCCCCAATTTCGGACAAATGGCTCACAAACGATGGAATGTTATGTTCGCTACGGACAAACCACGAGTAGCCTATGATCGCTGGGCCGGATAGCCATGGATCGATGAGGATGGAATATAATGGTTGTGGTCTTCGCGATTGTATGGTATCTTGCTCCCTTGCATTTTCGTGATTATTCCCACCAACATCCGTAATACTATTAGTATTATAATAATTAGTGACCGTGGTAGTATCGAGTGGAGAGATTGATGTTGATGACGGTGGTAGCTGCTCAGGCGGCCAAATTCTCAAAAGAAAGGTTGTATCCGCGTTCAGATGCTGAATCGTGATCGACATGGCGGCAAGAGGAACTTTGAAGTTCCCTATGTGCTATACCTACTCAGACGAATAGTTAGTTATGTTGATGCCCGAGTGGTTGGTTATCTATCATACCTACCTAGGTATATATGAATGATATGACGGAGAATAACTAGGGCAAAGTGGATCCATCCCTTCAGTGGTGTTTATATAATAAATGAATTAACTAGATTTGTATGGTTCCACTAGATCCAAACGGGCCCTTAGTAAGTAGTTAGTAGTAGAGCTCAATAATAAACCCAATCCCGATCCATGATAGGTTAGGTAGTTAGCTGCTAGATGTACGCCTATATTACATTTCACTAATTTTGACTCATATCTACCTTACTACATGACCTGCGTGGCTGGCTATTTCACGACTAGAAGTCCAGAGCGTCTTGACGCGGTGTCACCTTGGGCAGCGACCTTAATTTAGCTTACTACTCAACTTGGGTTCCACATGTTGGAACTGGTGTAGCCGGGTTTGGAGCATGAATTCGGCAACATATCTTACCAACTTGGGCAGTTTATCCTAACCTGCCCTCCTTGGTTAGAATACGCTAGATGGGCAGACCTAAGATAGGGAATATGGGAGGTTGTGGAGGGTGAACTGGACGACGATACATACGCTGCGAAGTTGACATGAATGCTTGTCCCTCTCATCCATGGCCATGCTTTTTTTTTGTCCTTCTTTCAAGCTCGGCATCAGGTCATTGGTGAAGTCGATCGGACACTCCAGGGCTCATAAAACATCTCGTTTCCGATAAACTGGTCTCCTCTAGTGGTTTCAAGCTGGAAAACGATGGATGGTTTACTCTCACTCCGGCAGGAGCTTTTAGGTAGTTCCCCCTTTTTTTAAGACGTGTACATGCAATGTACCGAGTGCTATGATACTTTAATTAGGCATATGTACTACGTCTCATCAAGAGTTCCATGAGGGATCCTATGATACGACATCAATTCCTTATAATGCTCTGGCGGGTCGTGGATTGTAAAGGCGCTAAGCGATTACGCGGACATTTTCTCGACCAAGAGCACGCATATCTAGTGACTCTCTGAAGTGAAAGTAGCTGGTGTCCCGTAGGAATGTAATTTATAAAGTCCATAGCCGACCGTGAATTCAAGCGAGCTGACATTATTACTAAACCTCTCCTGAGACACGGCGATCGATGATCTGGCTCAGACTCGATGCCGGGAAGAACCAATTGGTCCTCGGCCTGACTAGAGCAATGGCTTTGCGACAGTAAGGTTTCCAAACTTACTTGCTTTTCTATCTCGGTAGAGTCATTCTGACTCAGTAGCCTTGCGCACGCACGACGTTCCCAGATCACCCTGTATGAACCACCAGGTCTTCTACATAGTATGAGGCATACATGGGCAACATGACCCTTGCGCAGGAAGTGGAGTCATGCTTGCTAGGCCAACAGGCGTCGGGTCAGGCTTCGATTATATATCGGGCATTGTCGGCGGTCGCGGACCAGCTAAAAGCCCGGGGCGGTGTTGAGCAGATCTGGCAAAGGGACCGGGTGCTGCCTGCCGTCGTGAGTAGATTGGATTTGAAACACAACAAATTAGGTAGATGAGAAAACAGAAAGAAAAAAGGAATACGGAAGAGGGAAATCTTCCGAGAGTCCTATTTAATTTGTGTCCATCATCTAGCTATTTATGATTCGAAGCCAGCCCTACCAAACAGCTTTTATCACTGCCATCCACTACAGAACATCGGGGATGTCTTCCGTAGATTTCTCTGCCTCTCAGGGCGTAAATCAAACCAATGCAATGAATTCTGTGACATCTACACCCCGCTTCCAGTTCGGCAAGGAGTCATGCGCCAGCTGCCAGAGATGTAGATTGGTGAAGCAGCTTCCCGAAAAGAAACACGGAGCCTAGGAAGAAACGAATTGTATTGAACAAACAGAGGTTGATGAACAAGTGGGAGCCTTGGCACTTACAAGGAGGGAGAAAAATAAGTACATGTAAAGAGGTCAACGTTTAAGAGTCTTTAGACGGAATATACAAGCTGCATCATGGGGAATCAAGTGAGACAAAAGAGACTTGACGATACTCAAGACATAGAATTCTGGTACACGATAATACAGGCAGAAAGAACCCGTTAGTTCACAAAGAGGGAAGTTGAATCTGAAAGGGTATGGCGCTTAAGCTTTTGACGGTGTGACAAAGACGAAGTTTCCTCCTTTCTCCAAGTCAGGTCAGAGCCCCGGAGAAGAATCTCGCGAACTGGTCGATTATGATGCATTACAAGAGGTGAGATCAAGGAATGGAAAGATAACAGGTCATAAAATTGGCCCGGTCCCCGGCCACATGGCCATGCAACAGTTATCTCCAAGGTGGTCGTTCATCAAATCTGTTACTAGTGTTCGGCGAATTATCACGCCCGGAACGGTGCTTCGGTTGAGGGAGTAGACTAGAACGTCGGCTAGAATGGCTAAGGGAAGTACCGGGCCGATTTGCTTTTGTTTCGAGACCTGCATTAATATCCTGGACGATTTTGGTTGCTGGCATACCTGCATAGCTCTGTCTAGTTCTTGGTAGTGCTAGGAGGCCCACTGTAGAGGACTGCTTTTGCAGCTTGGAGTACAGGGGCGATAAGAGGGTTGAGGCGGGCGACGCGGAGGGGGAAGCGCGATGGGATACGGGAGAAGCTAGCCGGCCCCTAGTACGGCTGACGGCCCTTGCGTCAGGGGAGGTCGAGGTTGTCCGGCTCAAGGGACTTGGAACGGCAAGAGACGAATTTGTTGACGTGGCTCGAGAGGCGCGTATGGGAAGGGATGTTTTTCGGTAGGGAGATGGCGTCGTGACGGAAAGTGGTTTGAAGTTATGGCCGACATCAAGGTCATTGGTGTTGGAGCTACCGTTCCACCGAGGTTTGTCGAGCAATGGAGACGAAGGCGGGCGAGATGAAGCGCGAGAAGCTGGGGTTGGTGTGGCTGATAAGTTGCTCCTGCAGGATGTTGGTGAAGTTATAGAACCTGATAACGATGCACGAGGGATAGACGACTTTCTTGTCAGGGACGAAGCGGTCTGGGTAAGCCCCGAATAATGCCGAACATTTGAGGTGGATCTAGTTGTGCTCCCAACAGAACTGCCACGTCTGCTAGAACCACCAACATTCGGGGTCGAGACACCTCGAATGATGCCGCTGGACATGATAACAGAAGATGCCGGAGAGCTCCCTGGTGTTTCAATGGTGCTGCCTGTGGCAGGACTGTCCATCGTAACAATGGTAGAGACTGAGTCCCGTAGCTGCTGGCTTCGGCCAACATGACTCTCTACCAACAACGAATCCATAACCTTCATGCTTGTCTTGAGGGCATCCACCCTCGATTTCATATCAGAGAGCAGCCTTAGAATTTCCCCATTCACCGTTAATCGATCATTTATACCTTTTTGAATGATTGACATCACCCTATCAACAGCAGGGACGTAGTGGATCTTCTTTGTTTCGTAGCTCTCGGCTTTCTTAATCACTGCAGCCTGGTTGCTGAGAGAATCCCCAGCTTCAAGCGACTCTTGGAGTTTGCTGACACTTCTCTCAACCGATTCACACATCTTCTGGGCTTGCCTCCCCGCGTTGCGAAAAACTAGAATCCATCTATCCTCACCTAATTCCTTCCTTAAAGCCTCAGCATCGGCCTCAAGTTTTTTGTAGCTTTTCTCGAGTCTCTTCCTGCGGTCTTCCAACTCTTCACATGCACTTGGAAAGATCTTCTCTGCTCGGGACTGAAACATAGAAAGCCTCATTGGAAGGAAGTCAAGCGAGGCTCTCAATGGCTGCATGCGGGCGAATAATTGTACCAGATTAGAGTCGTCCTTGGGATTTTGAAGAGCAGAGGGGTCAAGTGATAAACTCGCAGTGAAGACGGGTGTAACGCCGAATCGTTTGATCGACTCGCTTCGATTATGAGGTGGGGACTCTTCCACTATGGTTCCAAGTTCATTGATATCCAAGCCACTAGTCAGCTCCAAATCCGGATCCGCCAAGCTCTTATGCCTGTTCTCTTCCATTTCAAAAATCAACCGGCTGAGGTTGTCGATTTCAAGACCAACATCGCCTAAGACAACACTCCATAGCTCTTCCCATTCCATGGCTAATTCCACCTGTTCTTTCACCCCCTTTAACTGCGATCTGACCTTCCCCCAATTCTTTAGCGTCATCTCCATTTGAGAAACAATAATCTTCAAGTCCTGAGCCTCAACACATTCGATGTCGCCGCGTAGTTGCACATCTTCAATCGCTTTGACATAAATATTGACCAAGCTTTCGAACCTGGTGACGGCCTTGTCGACATCGTCCAAGCCCTCTCTTCCGCCAGCAGCCGCCCACTCCACGTCATCCTCTGCGTCCAACCTGCCCAGAACCTCAGAGGCCTTGTTGATCCATTTCTGGATTTGCTCTGCGGCACCAATTAAGGCCTTCACTGCTGCGGGTGCAGTGGCGATGGAATTAATACTCGCCTCTAGCGAAGTCGGGTGCGGCAGATTTATCGAGGTAAGCTGGGAGAGTTGATTGCTAAACGATGCACGAGAGAAGGAATAGATTGACTCCGTGCGTTGAAGACCAAGAGGGTTGAAATAGGACTGAGCATTGGTTGAGGCGGCCGACATCGGAGGTGTATCTTTAGGAGGAGGCGGCGGTGGGTTCTCATCATCTCCGACGCTACGTTTAAGGTATTCCTCTAGATCAGTTGACTTCAGCGTCGAATCAATGCCGTTCGATTGTGAAGTCATAGCTTTAGGAGCCAAGGTGGATTGGATCGCTGTCATGACCGGCACGGCGTTGCTAGCTAGGACCTTAATGTGCTCGGGTACTGTGTCCCTGTCTGCCTTTGTTTCTCTAGCCGAAACCCCAAAGGACTGACTCCCTGTGCCGGTGTGCTCGATTAATTGGGAGTGTGGGAGGCTAGGAGCGCTTTTCTCCCCTTTAAGTGCTCCGCTCCAGGCTCGACCTCGTCTCTCTAATTTGACAGACAAGTCTTGGCGAAGGGTTTCCAACCCCCGAATTTGATCCTCAGGGATCCTCCCTACAGCGTCCCGGCGGTGAGATAGCTGGGTAGTCGGCTTCGTTGATCCGTCGAGTAATTTAACGCGCGCCGCTAGACCCGGTGACAACCGGCGGAGGACAGAGGTGCGAGGGAGGGGTATAACGGCAGTGTCAGGGTGACCTTGATTTCTGGAGTCAGCTTTATCTTTGCGGTCCGTTTTCGACTTGATCTTTCTGGAGATAGAGCTCGGAGCCAAGGAAGATAATGGCTGGTTGGGATTAGCAACGTTCTCGGCAAGCTGTGGTGTAGATGCTCTCTTGGTTAACAACTTAAACGATAGACCAGCAGAAGGGATGGTCGTCGCAGAGGAGCCAGACCCTTGGGTTATAGTGGGCATGGATCCGGTCTCAAAATGCGGCGCTCTCTAGCGCTCCGGCACCCTCGCGTGTTCGTCCAAATGAAGACTGCAGGCCACTATGATAGGGGGAGGTACTGTAACTAGGTTATTGGCAGTGGACATTTGTGAATTGTCCTGCGTGTGTGACTGGAGCTGGGAATCGGAAGGGATGGGCTGTTCCTGTTGGGTCGATAATGCGGCCGAGATGCAGTTGCTGGTCAACCCGCAATGATCTCTGGGGTGACAGCTGCAGCGCTTCACGATTGTCTCGCGGACACGCAGCTGAACTGAAGGAGTGGACAAAGGGGATTCGACATTGTCAAGACGCGTATTCAGCGGTGGAGACTGAAGAACTACTAGAGGATGAAAGGAGTTGATAGTGTTTCAAAGAGTGAAGATTGGCTGATTGATCCTAAGTAATAATCTACCTACATATGATGAAGTAAACTAACTATAAGTATGATAAGATACCTAAAAAAGAGGTACCTACCTAATAAATAAGTAAATAACTAAATAAATAAATAATAAGATAAATAAGTTACTACTAATAACTATAACTATAACTAGTATGTAGCACCTAACTTAAGTTATAACGAGATTATACTTTGTCAGTACCTTGAGACGGCTGGCAGAACGCCTAAAAGGGCCACCACGTGACACCTGTGACCTTGATTGCGAGTCCCGCTAACCAGACTCAGTCTTAGCACCAAGTCGACAAAAGCTCGAGCTTGTCTTCTTTTTCAGTCTCTACAATCTATAAATTCACCGAGCCGTCCATGCCAGGCTCCTGCACCAGTCCTGTCGATTTCGCCTCATCCCTCAGACGACGAAAAGGAACCCAATCTCCATTCTCTTATCTTGCCCCACTCATAATTCTCTCCCTCTAGCTATATCATTCATCTACCCATGCCGCTCTCTTCATTATCATGCAATATCGTTCCCAACTTGTAGCACCAGGCGATGGGAGTAATGCTAGCACCACCGATCTCCCCGATATATCTTAAATAACCCCTCCGACGATTCCTCCGACAGCGAGTCAGAACTCGACGGCAACGATTCGGATGATGATTCTGAGGATGGCTTATTCCTAGACAACGAGAATGAGCAGCCAGCGCCAGAGTACTACGTCGCGGAGGCTGACAGTTTCGACGTCACCCGGCTGTGACAGAAACACCACAGCCCCTTTACCTAGAAGAAGCTGGACAAAACTGGATTACTGGGACCGGTGAGAAAGACCAACCTTCGTGCCATACGCCCCGGCTTCAACCGATAGAATGTCTGACCAGATTTGTCGGGGCGCATATCGTGACCCCGTCGAATGCTTCACTAGTTGTCCGACACCGAAGAGACGTCCGGCTCCTGAAAACCCTCTTCTCCTTGCACTGTGACCAGCGACGGGGTAAGGATGGGTGACGGGCGCCGGGAGTCCAGTACGAGAGCTCGTTGAAGACATTGTAGAAGTGGTGGCATCTAGTCTAATAAGGTGGAGGCAGACTTAATGGAGACACCATTATCAAGGTGGAGGATGTGAGCAACCGATCTCGGATCCTGAAATATTTCGATCTGGCTAATCTATCAGGTGCTGGCGATTGTTGCTGAAGAAAAGAAGCTTTGCCTCTACCGGCGACCGAAGGCGACTAAGTATATCGAAGATATAACAGGATCTGCTCGCGTGCTTCTAACGACCACTGAGATGACATTTCCATGCGGCTGGCTCCGGATCGAGCTACTCCTTTTTTGCCAGCTAGCGGCTATCACAAGGGGGCACGCTTCTGAACCTTCGCTATCAAGACCTACTCTTAACCCCGATTCGTGATCCGGATGAGGGCGTCCCAGCCTGTTTAATATATCTAACACCGGAGTTTACAAAGACATTCCTGGGCAAGAAGGAGCCGCATATTGCCCTTCCCCTTCTTTTCCTTGTCTGTTGGCAATTTATTTTCATAGACTCTCTAATCTTTTCTACCATCTTGCTTTCTTCCGTTTCTCCCTCCCTCCCTTCCCCCTTCCCTAAGGAACCAGAATCCCCAGGTTTTGCAAAGCAGTCTTGTTTATAGCCTGATATCAGTTGACACTGCTTACTCCGCACAAGGAGGCCCAACAAGTGGGAATGAATTTCGAGAGGATTTCCTACTCCCAGAGCATATTCAGCTACAATCGGTAAAACCCGAAGGCTGAATTGGGATCATTCGCATCTGATGGGAGTACTGGTCTTTATGACAACCCCAACAAGTACTAGTGGTGAGGAACGACTGAGAATGTGGTTCGTCTGGTTTCCAAAGGCAGAAGAGTTCATGACATTCGCCGTTGGGGTTTCGAGATAGTGGGTAGATAGGAAACAGGATCCAGATGGTACGCTCCGAGTATAGAACATGCAACACTACACGATCAGGACATCCCCAGACCATGCACCGGCTCCCTCTTCGGTTAAGATGCAGTGGAGCTACGAATAGGCGTCGCAAGCTTCCCCTCGAAATGCACGCCCTGGCTCCGGACCGCCTCGCTTCAACAACACTTGCCCTACAATTTGAGAGGGTTGAAGTCTTCAACTTCATTCCACACGCAACTCTCCGGGATAAAGTTCTTATCTATTCCCAAGATTGTTTCATTTCTGTCTTGATAACTATTTAGCGGAGCTTTTATTTAATATATCGTATCACATGGACTTACTGGAGATAACCCCCAATAAACCTAGAGCTTTTTTTCATTGGTTTATTTCACGTCCATTCCAGAGTTAGGCTTTGTAGTTTGCTGATGAGTTAAAGATATACCTGTACATTGCCACGATCAGTCGTATCCGCCCAAGTAGATCTTCCTTATTGGTTACAGCATCGACCCCAACGGATTCTGAAGCCTTTTAAGGCACTCATCTCATCAACAATAAAAAAGATTTTCGTGGTATAGCTGATAAGTTCGAAGAACTTGACAACTGCGTCGATCGACCCCAGCTTCACAATTTTTTCCTGCATATCGCTGTCATCGGCCCATACAAACAACATTACCGCTCGAAAATATCGAAGGGGAGTTCAAGCACGATTCAATTCCGACAATCCGGGATATATAACTCTTCCGCCAACAGCGGTTAGATAACAGGTAAGCACAGCTAGAAGATGAGATTTTCCATAGCCAAGGTTCCGTAAAGCCAAAGGCCCCCCTCCAGCGAGACCTTTAGATCCAAGGCCATATTCAACAGCTCGGTAAAAATTTCGTGTCCCATATAATTCTAACAGTGTGTATCAGGAGTAGGCTTGAACCAGTCAGTTGGAAGAGCCTTACCGATAGCAGGGAACGGCAATTTAGTCTGAAAGGTAGAATCGGAAAGCTGAGCCCGTAGCTTATCCAGATTTGGATTCTCCTGTCGTAGGCGGGCCTTTTGATCGTGGGTGAGTTTCGGAAAATTATTGCCAGCCAGGTTACGATCGTCTGCAATATCTAGATAATTTCTAGAAGCAGTACCGAGTGGATCCTCAATGCTAGCTATACTGCTATCCCTTATAACAAATTAATCAATATGGCCAGGGCTGGTATTCAGGGTTTCAGTTTAATTTTCTCCTCATGATTTGTTCGGAATGTACTACTTAATCTTCATTCCATGCTTCGCTCTGAAAGGGAGAAAGCAAAGCCAGCCCGGAGTCCTTTATATGTAGTTAATGTAATAAGATTCTCACGGATGGTTGCTTCCGTTTTCGAGTATAGAATGCAGTTTCTCCAATCTCGTATATATATGTATGTGCTAGAAGTCACGGCTAGCATATATATATACTATTCCCTCTGCGTCGAGTGTACAAAAGAGACAAAAGTAAAAGAAAGAAAATCAAAAAGCTCACCTCGTAAGGCTACGAAAACCCTCTTTAATCCAGCCCAACCCCCCAGGGGGAGGGAGGTCTCGGAGGGGCCGGAGAGGATTTTACAGACGAATGCTCCAGGGAGGATTCGAACCTCGGACTTCCGCCAGTAGCACTGTGCAATGCCCACTGAGCCAGTCACCCGAAGTTTGTTGATTGTACATATCGAATTTGGTTGTTTACTGTTCTGATGCCTGGGGTGACGTCATTATTGTCACGGCTTAATCCGAGGAGATATACCTATGATAGGTACTTTCCACTTTGGGCTCCGTCTTTATCCAATCAAGATTCATAGAACCCGTAGCTAGTACCTTGGGGAACTTCTGCCTGTATCATACTATGCATTTAGTAGTATGGACCCGCATCGATCTGGTGACATTGTGAGAGCCTCCAAGAGTCCCATCTTATGCATGGCTTTATTTACATTTGATCTGGTTGGACATCTCAACTAGCGATTTGCACAGTGCCTGAAGCTAAACCATATGTGGTTTAGGTCTCTAGGCTAGCCTCTGCGGACCCAAAAGACTAATAATAAAATATGTGTGAACTAATCCCGGAAAGGGACTCTACGATGCACTAAACATGACAGACTAATTTTGATCTGGCGCCGTCGGCTCTCAGACGGCTCCACAGGTGGCTCTTTGTCTGCGCGCTCTCGCATTTAACTTTCCTCCCGTACCATGTTGCCAATTCCCTTCAAAAAGGGTCTTTTTTTCCTGAAGCTAGCACAAGAATCTCAAGATAGAAAACCCCATGCAACAAAGTCAAGTCTGGTGTTGGATGTGTAAGGCTTTCCGTGACAGCGATGATTTCAGCTTGAGATAAAACGGAAAGCAGAAGAAACTTTGTTGTTGCGCAAAAACATCCACTGAAGCTAGATTGCACGTTTGATTTGGATATGACTTCCAGTCGGCTTTGGCGCCAAGTTGTCTAGAGGGGAGGATAATAGTATTGATCAGGAACCATTAAATAATGCCATTAGGGAACTCGCAAATTTGATTTGGCAGATCGGCGGATTCCGATTCTGGCACAAGAGAACTCTGTGGCACAGCTTGAGGTTTACCAATTTCTGTAGCCAGGATGTCGGTCATACCCGCCCTTCAGTTGCGAATGGAGTGCACGGTATACCTTAGATGGAGCGTTTCGAATGCTATAGCAAATCAGTGCTGGAGCCATCGCTTGACCGACGCATATTACTAGTTATCATGCGGCATCAATACCATGAGCCATACTTGGTCCGCCATCTCTCCTCTGATGTCATGGAATTCATCACATGATCGAACTACAGCTTCTTCGCCAGCAGAAATATATCGTGAATTACAAACGTCGAAGCCATTGGGATGGGAAAATTCGAATCTAAGTCAAGCATACTACCAATGGCAGCTTGCAAATTCGAACAACTGGCGCTGCAACCCTGACCCTTCCTGCTCTATGAAGAACCTGCTCTCAGAACATTCGGATACGGTTTCATTTACATACTACGTCAATAATATTCGAGAATTGGCATTCTTTATATCCAGTTCGATTGATGCGCTTACGAATGAATGCTAGAGAATTAGCTGTGATGCAACATTCGGCATTAATAATAGTGGTGTCGACCTATTTACGTCTTGGCAGAGCTTGATGGCACCGGGGTGCCATTAACATATTGTTTTGCGGATGTGTTTGAGAAAAATAAGAAAGGGGATCACAACGCTGAGCCGGAAGCGATCGATGACGTTCTTTACCAATTTTCGAAAAACCTCTGCACTTTGAATACCACCCAGCTAAAGTTCAATACAACACTTAAGCTGATAATGACGAGTCTTCTTTTGATTTAGACGAAGATGAGCTGATGCTAGCGTTAGCCTCGAGGACGGATGGACCTCTCACTCTGAGGATTGTGACACTATATCCCCAGCTAATGAGGATCAATTGCCACCCGATTTGGATGAGATAAAACAGTCCTAGCGGATTCGAACGAATGGCCTGTCTTAGCAAACGATCAGTATTCCAAAAGAAATTACAATTTTCTTCGAAAGACGATGGCCACTGCAAGCCATTGCAGACTCTAATCCAGGAGACTATGTCTGTTCGACACCGGCGCACAATGCGTCGAACAGGTCGTAGAAACATCCGGCCACAATGTACTATGTATGTATAGATGACTCTGCTACCGGATTTAAGTTTGTATCAGGCATTGTAGTATTTCGTCTGTGCCTAGGTAATTAACGCACCGCTACTTTTGCGTCTTTCACTCGCTGGTAGCCATTGAAATGCTTTGAACGTTGGCAACTAATATTTACCCCATCGTTTAACTTTAGTTTTCCCCGATAGAACCCCCGATCCGAATCGAGAATGGGATTCCTGTAGCTTTACTTTCTTTCCTTTCTCATCGGAAACTTCTTGTATATGCGGCAGCGGCTATCTAATGTTCATCCTAGTATGCCTTTAACGCTAATACTCAATGATAATCTGAGGATTGCTAAAAGGTTCAATTTATCTCAGTACGACTTAGCAACAACTATCATAGTTAAACTAGTTATTAGCCATTATTGATGCCTGTTTACATACCGAGTGTCGCCAGAGCAAGCTGAAACGTGTGGACGATGAAAAGTGAGTTCCCACACAGGCATTGTTAAATTTCAAACGATACGATTTGCATGTTGCGGTTCGTAGTAGAAGACGTGTTGTATCGTCACGTCGCTTCAAAGTAAGTTATTATCATTAGCAAGTAACGGTGAGCCTAATGTTGCAGCCAGTTATGCAAACATGTGGGAAAATCACGTGTTCCAATTCTTGAAGGGACTACCCAGGTCCTGCTTGGGGGGGTCATCTGATACTGAAGCCCAATCGGATTGGATGAAGTTCGTTTCGGAATAATCTTCCGGCCCTTCGTATGTACGGTTTTTCGTATGCGCAACCATTAATAAGCAGGGAAAGCAGCCAAGGTGCTCATGACAGCAGCTGAGAACTCAAATCAGGACTTTACCCGTGGAGAACTACATACGATCCGTGTCGCTCAAGATGATAAACTCTCGTACCGAATACCGAAGAATCCAACCCGGATTAGCGTGTAATCCACTTATAAGTCTGACCTTTGCCTACTTTCCGACCGCCAATAATACATATCTTAATTTGAGAATTAATTGTAATTGTGTCCCTCGCAGGAATTATTCAAGAGCAGGTGGCGAATATTCTGTCACGGCAAAAAAAAATTAAGCAAAGTCGGTTTGTTTTCATCTTTTTCAAGTTATATTATCTGATATATATAGTACAAAGATACCTTTAAAAGACTCACATTTAGTTCTCCACGAGAAATATTACGCCGCTTTATGCCCATCTTACCTAATTCATGCAGATGCCGCTGGTTGGTTTCAAAAATAGGTGGCTACCGGGAGAAGATATATCAAACTAAACCACTCGACTACAAAAGGGGAACCTAGGCTTGTATGATGGCATGATGCGTGCAGGTTAATAAGAGAGGAGACATCAACGATTATACGGTTGAAGTAACTACCGATGGCACACTCACTCTGGGTTTGGAGGTGGTTACAGCTATATTACTATATTACTTTATATATATAGGATAAAAAATCACTTCAATTGTACTCATAATTAGCTCTAAACCCCCTAGTGGAGGGTAATACCAGTTGAATGGATATTATTCGCCTTGAAGCCAGCTATTCAGAAACCGATGAAAATCCCTCAGCAGGTTTAGATCTTCTGCTTATGGGTTCAGAAGGCACCTTCGGTTATATAACTTTGGTGAAGATATATCGAGGGTTATACGATTAGGATTTATTGAATTTACCTACAAGTGAAATCTACGTGCTATCAATTAATACTTGTACTTACCTAAATGTAATTGATTATATGTATACTTCTTAGTTTTCGCGTTTTGGCTACTATCATACTGTACCGTACATATCATAGTACCTAGTATGTACTACGGCTATAGGTGCAGGTAAATATATGATCATACTTAACGTTAATAATACATTAAATCCCTCGACTCCCAGCTTCATGCCTTTGTGGTGGATATATATGTACAGTACTATACAGTGGATACATGAATCGGCCAAAAAAAGAAGTCCGCATTTAAAAAGACGTTCACAAAATTGGCAAAGCACCATCGCAATCTCAAGCAATGCAAGATTTATCGTCAACAAGATCTTCTAGGGAAATCAGGGTATCTAAATGATAGAACAGTGGATAATTATGAGGCCCCATCCATTCTAGGTCGTGATCAGTAGCCCTAGGGGCTTCGCTCTCATGCAACTCCAACGTTCAGACCACCTAGCTCTGAAGGTACTGCCGGCAGAGTAGGGGTAGTACCGCCGGCATCACACCAGTCCCGCATTAGCTCCTCGCGAACTCCTCTACACCAGGCCAAAAGGGCTGCATCAAACTGCCGCCAGGCCTCGTCGCTATTGTCATGAACCACGCCCATGACGTCCATCTCCAGTTTCATCTCCCACCGAATCTCTGCAGCTTTCAACCAGTATTGTAAGTTCTCCATACATCGGTATGGCTTCGCGACATCCTCATGGAAAGTTTCGATCTCCCCAAAACGCCGCTTGGACTTTTTAACCGCTTCGTTATGTGCCCGAACAAGGTCCCTACCATCCCGCAGTCGCGTGAGTAGGGCCGCGGGGAGCTCATTGGAAACTGGCATCCAGGTTGGTAGCGGAGGACCGATACCCATCATCAGGGTTTGGAAGAATGATTCCTCTCGTTCCCGCTCTCTTCCGGTCCAGTCTCCATCCGCCCATCGCCAATTTGCGCGTTCCTCCGCTTCAAGGATTTCGAGTTGACGCTCTTTGCCTAACATGGCACGTACTCCCGACATCCAGTCCAAGATGGCTGCACGCTCATCGGCTCGAAGGCCACCTGCAAAGTTGCGTGAGGCCCACTTTTTTAGAACGTCAAGCACAAATAGAAGCTCTTTCCTGATCTTCCGCTCATGCTTGATGGCTGCTAAGCGGTCTGGACGTTCATGAGAGGTATAGTATATCCTGGCTGCCCGAATTGCCAGCGTGACCATATCAAGTATGTGCATGCCTTGGATTTCATCCCATCCCACAGGTTTGGCTATATGAGTATGGGAGTCGTCTTCTGATATGCATGTCCCCTTAGATGCAACCGAAATAGTGATAGGTGGTGATTTTGAATTCTGCTGTTGTTCGGGGAAGCTAACGCAAGCTTCTACGCTTTGCGATGCCTTATCTAAAGCACCGAAGAGACCTTTCCGGAGAGCTTGCAGATCTGGCGGAGGCGGAATATAGTGCGTTTTGATGCTGTACGTGCTTACCGTCGGAGGAAGCATGACTTCGTCTTCCTCTTCAATCATCTCAATTGGGTCTAATAACTCCTCCATTGGACTCTCGTCCAGACAATCTCCGAACTGTGTATCTTGAGTGAGGAGGAATTTAGGTACTTCATTCTGGGCCTTGCTTCTTTGTGGGCGAGCTATCTGACCGCCCTTGCCGTCTAGCAGACCCGTCCGCGCGAAATAGTATTGTAGGTGAGCGATGCTGCCTAGGCACATCACGCTTTCTCTGTTCTTGGCAGATTCGGCAAATTCTACCCCTAGAGGCCGGACATACCCCCGCCGGCGAGACGAGATTGAGACAGTTGATCTGCCATCTGCCGATGTTCCGGAGGAATTGGATAGGGATGACACGGTGGAAAAAGAGCGAACGAGTGACGGACATGAGGATATGGCAGGGATCGGAGAGACCGAAGGTGACGGTGATGAGGAGCGGATGAGGTGAGGTAGCGACATTGACCCTACATCACTGTTTTGTTCCATCTTTGACTCCTTAAGATCTCAATGTTGAACCGGCCGGTGGAATGACCGCTTGAGCAAACTCTGGGTTTCCTGGTGTGCAGCGTGAAGGGGCTGGCTCGAGAGATACTAGTAACTAGCTGAATCCTGGCTTCCGATCACATCGTTCGAACGGTTCTATGGTATCAATAATTTGCATCTGTTTCTGTTGGGAAAGAGGAGGAAGTTCAGGGTTATGAAGAAATGTAAAACTTGAGGAAACCGTGTAATGTAATGTTTTGAAAGGGGCTGGCCCAGCTGGTGGAAAAGACGTAACGACGCGACTTCGACTATGGGGCTAGCGCAGAACCGGGGTATTCGAAATTCCGTGGTACCGTTTTAGTAACAGTACTAGTTTTACTATCACTACATGTATAATTTATAATAAGGGAGGAGTTTGGTAGGTATGTATTCAGATGTATATCGGCCTGTGCCGGAAACGTACTATCCTGTATTCCCAGCCCCTTTAGGCCTTATTGGACAATTTCTTTCTTAGTAATTAATTAAATTAATTAATAACTCACCTCTAAATTATCTCAATAACCAAAAAGTCCCCTTTTGTTCAGGGTAAGTTCTCCAACTCTGCCTCTAGGTTCAATTCACTTCGATTTATGAAAGGTTGGGTGGAGAAATCGAAAATAGGTGGTACGTACCCGACGATCCTAACCTGAGCATATCATCCATAGTGGCGACCCGTAGGACGGGGCCCGATCCATATAATAACCTTAAGGCCTACTATGCGCTAGTATAGCTATTATTAGCTACATATAACAATAATGGCGGTGTACTATACAACTGTATAGGTATATATGTACTCTATATGATTTACTTTTCCAAACTCCAATAGCTTATAACTAGTATGTAGGCATTCTACGCCTTATAAAAATGGCCTCCTGTAGAACTCGCCTTCAAGGTTATTCTAAAGTGGGTTCGTTTCTTACTTGAAACTAGTCTTGGCCCCTTTAATTTTCACGTCAGCACTTGGATCATGGTACCATTTAGTGATAACTAGATAAATAGAAGATACAGCTTCCCAAACCCCACATCTACATGTACTCTTACTGGGTTCTGTGCCAAATACTTTTTTCGCTTCTCCATTAAACTGAGACTCGATTATGTTGTTGAGCACTTGGCGAAAAAGGCGAATGTCAGACAGCTATCATAGTCATCGCCTCACCTGACCCACGGTAGATAGTAGATCTTAGAAGAATTCCTCTTAAGCAGTTCGAAGATTCTTTCCCAGGTTATGGCCTGGGTGTCTTTCCATACCTTATGCTCGCATGGAAGAATTTGTACGGTACATAAAAAACAGTAGGATTGCTTCAAACTGCATCCACGCGCGAATATCCACGAGCCTACGAAGACTGAAGATTGTCAATCAAAATGGCAATTCAGGCGGATAACATTCAACCCAACACAAAATTCGCTCTTACCGACATACTGGGAGAGATTAACAAGATCGGTTAATTACTCTGTATCGAATTCATACATAAAAAGGAACCTGGCGATGAAGGAACTGAACGATCTCGTCAATTCCTCTATTCCTCATCCTCCCAAAATCATCAATACTACCTCACATAGGATACAGCTTCCCACGGAATCGTGATATGGTTAGACCTGCAAATTGGTCCAAGGGAACGGAGCTGCACTGCATATAACAAGAGGCTCGGCTCCAGAAGGAAGGTAAGAATGGAAAAGGATAGAGGAATATGATCAAGATCCTGGAGGCAATATAAACATGAGACACGCCCGAGAGTAACTAAAGTGCCCATAGGCCATTATACCCGGGGTTTCACTGTTTTGTTCCATGCCTAGAGCTAAGCCTATTCCAATAAACCTATTCAGGTATTTTCATGAGAGCCCAATTTTCAAGGCATTAAAATTATTATGTGCTAACCCCACCAAGTTTAATTATTTATTTTATTCGCAAATACAACGGTTTCAAATATTTTATTAGTATTACCGACACTTCGTGACTAACCATAGATGAAGGACCTCGCAGAGCAGACGATGGCTGGAGGCACCAGACTGGTCAAGGTCATGCTTTAGCAGCTCCTAAGGACACGACGTCCAGATTCCTCACCGGTAAACCGAGCTCCTAACCACCATGGTCTAGGTAAGCTTATATTACAGAACACGCCTTAATAAAATATAACGTTTGCTTACTTCGCTTGGAATAACTACATAGTCTCCCCCCTAACCTTGCAGAGTACCAGACTGTTCAAGGTCGCATTTTGGCTCCTGCCATAAGAAAGATCTCAACGTCGAGATCCCTCAGCAGTAACCCAAACTCCTAGTGACCATATTGCGACTCCATACAATATAGTCTGATTTATTACAACGAAGGAAACGACGGCTTGCATCTCTTGCAGGGTCCACTGAGAGGGCTTGGACTCAATTTGTTAGATAGTGTTCTCAATAACACGCTAATATAATGTCTACATCGCGTTGGGGTACCAGAGGCGGAGGCGAGATGCTCATGCGGATGGGAGAGGCAGATGCCCAAGCATGTGGTCATGTTCTGTCCTCACCTCGCTGGCAGGGACCGTATCCTGGCAGATGCTGGCACTACAGACCACAACAAGGTGCTCAGCATAGGAAGAGGGCTGATGGCAGTCACATCGTGGCTTATCTACCAGGGGATTCTCCCCCAATTCAAGGACCGGAGTGGGTGGTGATCGCCTGGGTCGCTGGAGTGTGGGGGAGGAACCGGGGGCTAGACTGGGGATGATGATGAGGTTCCTCCCATAGCTGGCCCATGGATACAGTGGTCACCAAGGATATGCGAAGCCAGGGGAGAGCACAGACGGCGGCCTCAGTGCACCGGACCTAGGCTTTCCCGCGCGGGACGTAGGTTTTATCCTAACTAGAGAGTGCGCTGCCTGCATGGACCCAAATGGGATCTGAACCGGGCGTAAAATAGATTTAATAATAATATCATGTCTACCTAAGCCCTACCGTGTTGAATGTAGGATAATGATGTTGTAGTAAATCGTAAGCTATTCAGCCTTACGTTAAAGAGGTTGAGTTACCTTTTCTTAAATCCGCCAGAGTAACTGCTTTAAGCGCTAGAATCTCTTTATTATCCGTCAACTCCGCAGGGCACAGGTAATAATAGGTAGCCTTAGATATGAAATACAAATGTATGAAGAAAGGACAAATCTCGGCTTTCCTAAAATCTGAGTCCTTGTCCTCCGGGGCTCGCGCATGTTCCAGTTCTTGACATAAGTTGTCAGGAGTCAGTGGGTCCGCCCCAGATTTTATTTATCATTTTGGGTATGGTCAGAAATTTCCCCACTCGGATCCAGAAAAGCCTTGTTGGAAGCCACACCACGCGGGCTTTTCAATTTCACGATCGAATAACAAGCACTTTGAACAAAATCTAATCATTTGTCACCCCAAGTAATAAGGAAGACTTGCTAAGCCATGGCAAAGAGACGTGTATGCCTCAGTTGATCCTAATCAAGTTCTTTTCAGCCATTTATTGCAAGGTTGCCTGCATTCCACAGCAACCCACTAATGCCCCTAGTCGTGGACCAGGTCTCGTTCAGAGTTCATGGTACCGTCCAAGGCAAGTTGTTCCAAGTTGTTCCACTTTGCCATCGCCGATGTATAGTAACTGAAGATTATTAATAATCGATGTCGAATGGCGCCGGTAGGTGTAAGCTTCCGGTATGCGTTCTTCTTCCTCTCCCATTCCTTTCCAGTTTTACTTCTTGATTTAAATTGTGGTCTAAATTCATGGAATGCGTGTCTAGGGACTTTACTCAACGCCGGGCAAATGGCTACGGCCTAACAGGTTGGGTTAAGAACACTCCCGATGGAAAGGTACTACTAGCGCTTTTGTATCCGATTTTGTCTTTCGCTCTTGCTTTAATGTTGCTGGGAAACACCTTCTATTTGGACTGTTCTTTTTCGCTGATTTTAGACAGGTTGAGGGCGAAGCTCAGGGTGACGAAGAGGCCGTCCAGAAGCTCCTGAAAGATGTTGATCGCGGTCCCCGCTTTGCGCACGTTGTCAAGCTGGAAAAGTCGGATATCGAAGTCAAGGATGACGAAAATGACTTTGCGATTCTGAAATGAGCTATAGTCTCTTTAGTTTTTCTACATAGAAGAAGGGGGGGTGGCTATACGCCTTAGGTACTACTACTAGTATGTTTTTATTACTACATAGTCCTATGGGTGCATTTCTACATGGCTACCGAGGAACCTCTCATAACATAATTCTTACTTAATGTGGAGTTCCGTGAAGTTTTTCTAGGAGAACTCGGTAAGAACTCATATCATACTATTCTAAGCATTCTTAAATACCTATGTAAACACTCCATTTGATGCCTGACGGCGGCCCTTAGCGCCTCACCTAGCGAGGGTCTGGGCTCAATTCAAAGAGTCTGCAGATAAATCCTTAGTAGAACCCGATAAGCGGAAAGAAATTAACCAACATTTCCCAGCCCTACAGTGTGATAGGCTAGTGATCCCATTCGTCCGGGATTTAGGATAAATTTTGAAATCTCAAAACACGGGCTCAGATAAAAATATAGAATATCGCCAATAGGCTCAGCGAAGGGAACTCTACAAGACCCTGTCAATCTTAAATGTAAGCCGGAAACGGGATTCGAGTCATTCAATACGTCGTCCAATCTGGGAAATTAGAAGTTGGAGTCCACCCAGTTACCGAGCTAAGGCGGCCGAACTTCAGGAAATGATGTCATTCGTTGATGCTACGATTATGTCCCGTTCCTGCTATAAAAAGCAATACGGTTGGATATATACCTTCATAGATACTTTAATGCCTATGAAACCATCTATCGCCAGTCATGTTTCCTCGATCATATCGCGATTCATATGGCAGATCTCAGCGGCATTGGAATTTCATCGATCCGATCCGTATGATGTGTTGTGAATCACATTCCGTGATTTCCCGAGACCACGTGTTCCCATTGCCGCGTGAAAAATACTGTAAACGGAATACCAACCAAACGCGAAAGTCGACCTTGAAGAAGCTCAACAATCACTAGCAGCATAATGAGCTGCCTCTTGGAATTGCCAACACTTGGCAATCCAAGTAGATTGTATGCTGGATGTTGCTGGGCAAAAAAGGGAACTTCGTTGCTGAACAACTTAACGGAGAAAACCAATAGAGGGAATATGAAATTTCATGTAATGCGTCGGGTGGTTCGTATACATGGGCTGACCTCAGCCTCGCCACCTGAACGAAAAATAGGGAAGAGATGTGGCTGTGAAACGAAGGATTTTGTTCTGAATGAAGCTTTGTTGGTTTTCTTCTGTAGAAGTATATATACGGGCCTTGGGCATTGGTTGCGTGTATCTAGATACAGATATCAACTCATTCTTGTCCTTCGAGCTTGGATCTTGAATCACACCAATAAGTGTATATATTCTCTCAAACTCAATTCCACTTCGATATCCTGTCAAGTGTATTGTACTAGAGCTCGCTTCTGACGGAGTTCTCTTGCCACAAGTACTGTGCACAAAGGATATGTCTTTATCAAGAGCCCCAGTGGCCGTCGGGGCCGCCTCAATGCTTTCAAAGGCTGGCCTGCAAATTCTAGTCCCAGGATGCTATCGGTTGCCAGCATTGACAGCAACGGGACTACGTGCAAGCAGATGTCTTGCCTATGACGGCTCACTGCGCAAGGGTTGGGATATGACTCAGCGAACGTTCTCAACCACGCCGCGAGCTCAGATCAAGGAATTCTTTCCGAAAACCGAGACGAAGCAGATTGTAGAGGTGAAATCTTCCTGGAATCACCCTGTGTGAGTTCTCTCCCCAACTCCTTTGTGGTTTTCATCCCACCACGTCAATAAATCAAGCTTCCAATCAAGGTCCGCGCTGACTAGAAATCTAGATTCACCGAACAAGAGATGCGTGCAATTAAGTATGAACATCGACAAGCCCGTGACTGGTCTGACTGGGTCGCACTTGGAGCTGTTCGATTTTTTCGGTGGGGGATGGACGTTGCCACGGGATACCGACCACCCTCAGAAAGAGAAGAGCATCAGTCATCACCGAAGTTTATCATGACAGAGCGAAAATGGCTTATTCGGTTTATTTTTCTGGAGACTGTGGCTGGTGTCCCCGGCATGGTAGCTGGGATGTTGCGCCATCTGCGAAGTCTGAGGACAATGAAGAGGGATAATGGGTGGTAAGCACCTAGACGGAACTACTATCATAGGTCACGTTCAGGACCTAGCTGATCAGAACGTTGTCAAATGGTCGATAGGATCGAAACTCTCCTCGAAGAAGCTTATAATGAGCGGATGCACCTCCTGACATTTCTCAAGCTGGCTGAACCCGGGTGGTTTATGCGTCTCATGGTCTTGGGCGCACAAGGGGTTTATTTCAACGGGTTTTTCATCTCGTACCTCCTGTCGCCGCGCACCTGTCACCGTTTTGTGGGGTATCTCGAAGAGGACGCGGTGTCGACATACACGCGGGCGATCGACGAGTTAGAAGCTGGCAAGCTGCCATTATGGAAGGACATGGACGCTCCAGATATTGCTATCCAGTACTGGAATATGCCAGAGGGCCGTCGGAAGATGCGCGATCTCCTGCTATACGTGCGTGCGGACGAAGCGAAGCACCGTGAAGTGAATCATACTCTGGGGAACCTAAACCAGAAGTTGGACCCCAATCCATATGCTGCCAAGTTCAGGGATGGCGATAAGCCCCATCCAAGTAAGGGAACCGATCTTGTGAAACCACTCGGATGGGAGCGTGAAGAAGTTATCTAAATTTGTAATCATTTGTATGGATTTCTTGCATCTTTTTGGAGGCGCGGGCTACATGGGAGAAAGAAAAAAAATCGGAGTTTGGGTTCGATTTGGGATGCCTCGTCCTAGTTACGGTGTATATAATCACATCTCTACTCATTATGCTGATGATAATTTAAGCTATCAGCCAGGTTTGATCACGGTACATCCGTAGACTGCAGTCTATAAATGTCCGAACACACGATTGGCGATTTTGATTAGTTTGTCTGAGGGATTTCCTAGAACTGATTCCTGGAAGGTTGTAGTCTTCGGCTTCAGGGATTTAACCTTCATGTAGTGACCGCGTGTGGATACAGACTGGATAGCTATGAGCGAATTATCCTGCATGTATACCTACTATCAACAAGGATGAAGAATGCTATCCCCAGATATAAGCCTTTTTTATTATTACTACGGGGATCGAAGATAACAGCCTAAATATAGTAACTACCTAATGTGTAATATTTAGCGGCAATTGCAACGTTGAACGATTCTCATGGTGGCTCAGCCTGCCAACAAACGGCCTTCTCGGAGCCAGACCAGCCGTCCATGGTTTTTAGAAAGTAGCTTTTATGACCGTATGGGATGCGACTAGTAGTACCGCCTGCGAGCAATGCTCTACAACGCACAACGCCGTTAGTTATGAAGGCCTTTCGGTAGGGCAGACAGGTGGAGCGAGCCTTGCGCTTCCGTAAACCATCATATCTTCATTTAGACGAGAAATGGTTCTCGCCTACAAAATTTGCTGGGAGTTAGTGTTAACTTGTTAAAAATCTAGCGCCCCCTCGACGGCTGGACCTTAAAGTCTCACAACATGTGGGTTTTCAAGTGCAAGTATTGTGCCATCGCCATCGTAGTCTATTTCTTCCAGTTCGGTGCTGTGGTAGTGAGACTATCCTTGTAAAATTCCATCCATCTCGAGGAGTTTAAAGCCTGGAAGCGAGATTTGGATCATGGTTTGCTGTGAATAAATGCCTGAATTGGATTGTGGGCATATTTGCCAGCATCTCTAGGTAATGTTACATTTCCTGCAACTTCAATCGGAGTCGGAAGAAGAGGATATCCTGGTAGTCTCAACTGTATCTTTTTGCTCCGCATTAGTGGATGACGGTAGAATTATATATTGAGTGTATCTTCTGTTCGGTTAAATGAGTGAGTGAGACCGATGGTCATAAGAGAAAGACTTCCTTCTCCATATGGAATGTGTACTATACCTCAAGCAAGTCATGTTACACGTCTCTCCTGCGTTGTCAAAGTCACGATGCTGGCGTGTCGCTATGTCCTCTTCCTAGTCCCAAGAGCTTCAAAATACATATATTGAATATGTTGCAGGTTGCAGTCAAGTGCTACTTGGGTTTCATGAGGCAGGGATGATAAATATGAGCTACTTCATGTTGATAGAACTCGTGTGATAACGTAAGCTTTCGCATCCCAGTCTCTAGCATTTCTTCTACCTCTTCTAGTATCCTAGCTCGCGTCGGTAGCCGACGCTGCGAGGTAATATTGAAATGTGGTGTTGAAGCTGACTTATCCCACGGAGAGCATTGAGTATCCACCTTTGCGCAGTATAATGTCGTGATTTCGAAGTATCCTGTAGCTGAGCTAAGAGGGCTGATGGTTTGGGTGACCGATGCATGGCGGTAAGGGAGGGAACTCTGCTCAACGTTCGTGACATCTGCAAGAATTGGATCATGTGTTCGGAAATCAACGGAATCCGCTGAAAGTGGCGGGTTTATAGGTCTCTTTTGGGTCTGGTTCGTAACCTTAGGCAGATTCCCCAGCCCTAATAAGTCGTACCGTACGTATTATATTAGGTATGTTGGAGCTCAGGGCTCCAGTTGGTCATCGCCTCACTTGACCCACAGCAGTAGATTAAGTCAGAGGAAGAATTTCTCAAGGAAATCAAGCAGTTCGAAGATTCTTCTCCCACCCCAGCCAGGTTATGATCCTATCCATATTGACAGCTATTCTGAAAACGTCAATAGATTGTTCCATAGTACCATAGTCCTCTCACCTCATTGACGTGGAAGGTAGCTGTTGCACATGTCCTCGACACCACCGCCGACGACTATCATGGTTATAGAGCCATATTGGCATAAACAATTGGCGTCGGATGACCTAAGCTTTCTCTCTGAAGATACCAACTTAATTTCAAATATATATGTATCTGTCCTGGCTTCTAAAAAGACATAAAAGCAGTCATGGTGCTGCAGGTGGCGATTGTTGTCTTTCTACAACTTCCAGGGATAGGCGCCACAGACGGAGGAAGTACAGAATAGTATGGCGTTGCGCCCTGGGGATTCCCGCGCACACACCTAATAATATCAGTATACAGGGATCATTTTTAACCCAGTGGTAAGCCCCTAACCCATTAGTAAGGCATTACTGAGCATCGGGGACTCAGGCCTCGTCTTCCCGTTGCTAACAATAGAAATTATCATTTTTGTCAGTTTTAACCGAACCAGATCCTCGAATCCTCGGTATTCACATCACTAAAATCAACCTCTAGAGGATCAATCTTACACAGTTCGATGAGATAAACCATAGGGCTATTACCTGCAATATAAAAGCCTCCCGCATACCTTATTCATCATTAAACCTCGTTAACTTGTTAAGGAGAATCTCAAGCGCATTGGAATATAACCAACCGTAATCAGTAAGCCCTCGATTGACCAACTTGACTCTAAAGCAGGCGCAACAGAAATTATCACACATACTATGTACATGTACCACGCCACCACCTGCGTACGTATTAAGAGGGTTATGCTGGGTTGAATTTGTAGAAGTCGCTAGCGGAAAATCAACGTGGGAAGATAAAATAATAGGTCTAAAGTACGAGTTAATGGGGTCGGCAACATGAGTCACACTGCCGCAAACCATGCTAACTAGATGTATGGTAGGACAGAAAAGATTTCCGCTACGTGAATGGAATAGTGCAGGTAGTTTGCAAGTATACAATTTGCCATACAAATCGCGATTACATTAGACTTGGTCATCGTTCCGATAGATATCCAGGAATGAACCAGTAGAACTTCATATGTGAATCCTTATCGTGACCGCGGCTCTACAACAAGATACTTACTCGCGACGTAGTATTTTTTACACTACTTATGATATACGTTCATAGTGCTAGATTGAACTATTCACAATGTTCCAACATAATTGTGCACGGCTAAGTCAGCCTCCTCGGACACAGGACCCCAACTATTATCGGAATCATATAGACTTTCAGTTCGCCTTCCCGAACCCTAAAACAGGTTAATGAATAGTTATGCTATGATTCTCAGTGGTTCCAGCGGCAACACCGAGATTTTGCTGTCCATAAGGAATTGGAGTCAGCTCCTCCGTCACCAGGTGGCGGCTCGGGCTTGTCAGGGTACGACTCAGAAGTCACCTCAAAAATTGAACTTGTCTCCAAGGGTACCTTGTGCCCATCTCGAGGTATATGGAAGTAGTTTTGATGTAGAAAGTTTACAAGACTTTTCTCGAGGTTCGATGCTCCTTTTTCGTCAATACAATAGTGTTGGAATATACCGGTAGTTGGACTGTCGGGAACAACCAACTGTTGCGAATACTAGTAGCAACTTGGACGGTAGG
>JAHQZX020005189.1:0-29610 GCA_019804575.2 Pseudotulostoma volvatum
TTTTTCTGGTAGCTTCCTACAGAGGCTGGGAGCTTCCTACAACGCTGAGGATCTTTCTCAGATCCCCAAGCTATAAGGAGCCCTCTCTTCTCTTCTTTCCTTCTGCAAGTTTGATCTCCTAGTACATAGCTGCCTATTAGTAGATAGAGATAGGAATTCTTTCTTTCTCTTCGTTACAAACTCATCTTCATTGACGTCTTTCTTATGATGTATCCATTTCCTAAGCATGTCGTCGCCCAGTTCCGACACACCAAGTTCTGCGATTTTCTGTTTGTCCGCAACGTAGTAGGTTGTGTATTGATCGAAGTGATTTTCGAGCCGTGCTGTGACAGGTAGCCAAATCTAATATGAACTACAGATAAAAGAGTTCTTGATTCAAGTTAGGCGCTATTATCAAAATATTAAGTACAGGAAGCGAAAAGAAAGAAAGAAAAAAGAGAAAAAGAGAAAGAAAAGATCGTCAACCCATGTACCAGCGGTGTACGGCGGCAGAAACCTGGGCATGTGCCGGGTCGTCACACGTGCCATAAAGATTGTGTATTCTCTGAGGTCCTTCCGAACTTGGTACTTGTCTTAAGCCGTAGCTTTGGAGGTGGCTTTTTCGTTCCCGTTCTCTGGCCATCATCAGGGCGCTCAGCTGTCTCGAGGTGCTTTCCCTCGCTTCTGATTGTGATCGAGACCGGTGGTGGACCGAAACTTGCAAGGTTCCGCTCTCGAACGCTTGCTACCTCTATTATCGCCTTCATCTCTCTCTTCGCCTCCATCGTCCTCGGTTTCGACAGACAATTGTGTCATTGCTGCTGATTCTGCTCTCGCGAGTAGGCGTTTCTCATGCTCGGCCTTTTGACGCAATTCAAGGCGTAGTCGTTGTCGTTGCATGGTCCGTATTTCCTGACGTGTCCGGCGGATCTCCTTATCGGAGCTGATGTTGCTCGGTGCCGTAGGGGGCCTAATTCCGATACTCGGGGTTAAAGCTTCTCGTAGGGTTGGCTCTGTTGTTTCTGGTACTGGGTCTGACAATTCATCCTCCGAGGAGTCTATCAACATTTGGTCGTTGTTGGCCTCCTGAGGCTGGTTAGGAGTTTCTGCCAATACAGCTGCTGAACGTGTGTTCTTTTTGGAGGCATGTCGTATCCTCAGTCAGGCCGTCCCCCTATATGAAATAGGTATAGCGATCAAAAATGTAAAGAAAGGTTACGGGACAGCGTTACTGAAGAAGGGGAATCACTATGGTGTGATATAATCAGAGTTGATCGCTGGGCTTCCTACAGTGTTAGTGTTGGGGCCCAGCTTCCTATTTACGTACAGAAGTTCTAACGGGTTAACTATTTACCCGTCTCCGCACAGTGATAGTCTCATAGCTCTTTAGTCTGTTGCTGGACTACTTGCCGCCGGGATATTATGGCTGGTCGCTCCTTCGAGCAGAGCTTAAGGTCTTTTTGCCTCTTAAAGAGGCTGGGCAGATCTAAGCAATTTGAAGCTGCCTTGTCGAGTTCCTGTTGATGCCTTCGCTGACGTTTTGCTGTCCTTTCTGACCTAGAACAATATGGCCTTTTTAGAGATTTTCCTGCCCCTCCTAGCTTAACGATGAGACTGTTTCGGCGTGGTTTGCGATTGGGACTGCCTCTGTTTCATCGTAATCAACAATGGAATCATCACCCTGTTCTTTACAGTCCCCATCAGAGCTGGAGCTCTCCAATTCACTCTCATCAGAGCTGGGACCCTCCAACTCACCCCTATCGGTATTCGACAGCCCCTTACTGCTACCGTTGCCCAAATCAATATTCAATTCCTTATTCATAGTAGAGGGGTTGACTTCTGTTGCTGCCCTCTGCGCGTTCCATCTAACCAAGACAGACTGAAGTCTTGCCTGGGCAAGGTGTGCATTTTGCTTCTTTGGACGAGACATTTTATCACATTCAGTATAATGAGTATGAGTGGGACATGAAACGAAAAGAACGATAATTGATCGTGAAAATACAACCAATAGAAAATTGAAACAACTAGAGTAGCTAAGGTACTCAATATTCTCTACGCGACATGTAAGCCTCAACGCGTCACACGCATGTAATTTTCGTATTATTACCTCGATACATGGTATTATGAATATTACAATACAGATAAAGCGCTGAGATGGCCTGTACATTTGATTTTAAAATTCCGCCACCAGAGTAAAGTGGCGCATTCCATCTCAGCCGGATTAGTAGTTAAGTGTACCCATTCTTATTGGCCTATTCCATTATGTAAGCGGAGTCTTGCCACTCTGTAAAAACCTCAATCCGGTCAAGTCTCGGACAGCAGAGGCACGTACTAAGTGGTGTGCAGCGCTAACCGCTTACGATAATACTATTTAGGCATTTGTATGATTTCCCCAATCATACTTGCCTACGAAGTACTAAAGTAGTAGAGGCCATGTATCTTAAGTCCGAGCGCGGAGCTCACTGATTTCATTATGGTATAGCATACGTCTTGTTACAAGTACAGGAACGCTACCCGTGTACAATGTACTCTAGTAATCCGTCCTATGCAGCCTTTCGGCCGCTTAAAGACGTTAAACAATACAACAACAACAGGAACGCTACCCCAATGATGGTAGTACCGAAGCCGACTTTTGGATCTCGTCAAGGTATGTAGCGACTATGGCATAGCAACTCTTTCGACCTTCCGGAAACTGATGTTATCAGGCACATGTTAAGTCTTTTCTATGACTTTCAACCCTCGAGTGCTCTGACCAGGGAGCAAGTATTGCGGCAACGATTACGTGGACCGGCGCTTGCAACATGGTATCCAAGAAAGACAGTCTCTTCGAGATTTTCAACATACATACCTCTTGTACGAGCTCACGGTCTTCGATGAGGAAGAGGACGACTGTGAAGCAATCCAGATGTATGGGGACCCTATTTACAGCATGACTACTAGTGATTGATTGACCTGATGTTAGTGCGAAACTAAGAGACAAGGGAAGACCAAAGAAGAAGAGGACTGCAGTAGGTTCGTGTTTATCACCAACGACGTTATTTTCACCGAGTGCGCTAATAAAAGGTCTTTAGAATCTAAAGCGGGAAAGAAGAGAATAATTGTACAACTTCATACCAGGAAAATATAATGAGCATACTTCTTATTCTTTTACTATTTTGTAAAATTTATAATTACGGAATTTTTATTCGGAGATAGCCGTGAACCCAGTGCCTCTTAGCCATTTGCTCGCACTACACCCCTGAGCTTAGGTTTGTTGGAGACCTCACCCTAAGAGAGAAAGCGTTGGTATTCATAAATCATGAATTAAAATGCAATGATCATGTGAAGGTTGACCAAGCGATCGACGTTTGGTTTATAGTCCTCTATCTGTCATAATGTGACAGCACCTGGATGTCAATAGAGCAGAAGAGGGCTAGAAGTCAAGCTTCTAGAACTACAACATGTGTGGGGGGCTTACCGCAGCAGGCTTCTCGCTAGGATAGCTACGCTCAAAGAGGTGTCGGTGCTTCTTATCAGTTGTTTGTTGTGGAAGTACATTCAAGCCGAACACTAGGGAGTTAGTGGCGGCGTCAAGTCAGGGGCAAGTATATAAAGTTTAGGAACAAGATTCCTAAGAGCATCATGGCCCCCACCGCTAGCCTGTCGGTTCTGATAGCCGACTACACCTGAGATGGGATACGAGATTTCTGGCCTCGTCCAGCAAGATACTAGGTTATTATCGCTGTTTTTTTTAACAGAGTTCTTAAGAAAGCCGACAATTTCGTTGTTAGCTGCGGGTTGCAGCAGTCTGAAAGTCGAAGAACGGCGACACACACACAGTGGTAGAGAAAGAGGGACTGATATGCAACTCTAGAGGCTTAAAATACCGGCTGGAAATATGTCGCCAGATAGAATATAATACGGAAAGTACACCGCTATGACTCACGGCGCCTCAGCGGGATGTTACCCCAGGTCTTGAGCTATAGAGAGAGCCGTTGAAGAAGCGCTGCGCCCGAGGCTTGGACTCCTTGGTAATGCAACGATAGTTGTTTCAGACTGGACCAAGACACGACAGGATTAGCCGCCAGGGTAAGCGGCCAAACTAATCCTTTGCCAGTTATTGCTTTCATTTGACCATACAACTATCTGGAAGAGATTGCTCTTGAGGCGCGAACTGGTTTGAACTAAGCTACTAAACTGTCGTATGATACAGAACCTAAGTCGCCTTCGTTTTAGACACGTCATAGCTACACTTCTGCGGTCAATTGTCCTTTTGCATACTTCCCCGCTCTAGAGAACGAGTTACCGCGTTCGCAAATAACCCTTGGAGTGAAAACATGTCGGACGATGCGCAGCCATTCATGAATGGAAATCCCTAAAATAGGTTGAGCAGTTGGCCGTGCCTGAACGTTACAGAAGGGGAAAAAAAAAGAAAAAATACTCGACTCTTTGCGAACCAGCGTGGATGGGTTTTGATCAGTTAAGCCTCTGTGTCCCCAAGGTCCGTATCATGAGTCTAACCTGGGGACAGATGACTGCCCTTTACGCCCACCGAAACGTCAACTATGAATGAGCAGCATGGTTCATCCTAGGTGTTTTTGGCAAAATGAGAAATGAAAGAAAAGAAAAGCTCGGTGCTAGTAATGCGGAAGACACACACTGTCTGCATCGATCCAAAAATGCGAATGCATTGAATATTTGAGATATATTAAAAGAGAACAAATAAACGTCCAAGGACTCTTAAGAATCCACCGGTTCGCTAGCGTGGGGTCCCGTGAGAATATTCCCCTGCCAGCTATCTCTTTCATCCATGCCTATAAATGCCGTAGACTGATCGCTTATTAGTAGCCAGCTAACCCTGTGTGTTCTCTTTCGAGTTTGCCTTCTTTCAAGCATCTTGCCTGTTTTTTTTTTTTTTTTGGTCCCTCCTAGTTCCCTTTCTTGGGGCCTCATAGTTAGAAATTATTAATGCCGGCGCTTGTAGCTCCCGCCTTGATCAAGGACCTGAGGTAGATTTTTCTGAGACTTCATCTGTGATCGCTGTTGCACCCGGTCTTTTTTTTTTTTTCTTTTTCTTGGCCGCAAACACCAAGATTCCGACGGATGACCCACTTTGTTCCATCCCTGCTCGTGGTATGCTACTACTCCATGAGGGAAGTTAGCTCAACAGTTATACTCAATATTTGAACGCCCCATCTAGTCTGCCGGGTAATGTTGATCTGGCGATTACTTGAGGTTGACGTTTAGTTCATGGACCTCTTCGATCCGGTACCCTCGCCGGCTCCTACGGTCTTGGTCATCACCAGAAATTAAAAGTCCTAGCTTAGAGCGTCCCGAAAGGTCAGATCCCCTATAGCTAGTCGAAACGACACTCCGAACTTGAAGCTCTTTTAACATAGGTCATAGTGTGGATTGGATCGATTCCAATATCTAAAGGTAGCAGCTATCACATAGCATGGATCTTCCCCGCTATATACTCTCATAGGACTTATCATCTGTTATGTATAGTACATAGTAGCCTTGTAGCACCCTAATTAGGTACTGTACATACCTTTTGTGAACTAGAACGCTATCCCTCATTTTCCCTGAGAAGGGTAAAGAATTATATCTCCTACAGTATGATAGGACTAGTACATAATGTAGTTTGGATTCACAGATCTAGAATGTCCGACCCCGTGACCCGGATCTGGTCAAATGATCAAGTGCGCGCGCATCTTTTCTATATGGGGGTCGTTGGATATCGTTATCGAATACATTAATAAATGGATCGAATCATTGAGTGTTATTCCGATCCTGTCAATATTATCGTGTACATACATACATAGCACCCAAAAATCCTTAGGCCTTGCTGCGTGTATCATGCTATGTAGACGTCTTTGAGAAACCTTTCGATTATAATTCCAATCTCAATCTCCGTACATGTAGGATTGTTTTCAGCCTCAACCAAATAGTTCCAAGGTTCAAGAACGATCGGCCTTGCCGTTGGTTGGCCGGAAATCCGGCTCTACAACTCGATGGCGGTTTGTCAAACATGCTGGGAGGCCTGGTGGGACACCGAAAGCTTATAATATAAGAAGAGAAGAACAGTGTGAAGGGCGTAGCGCCTCGTATCATGGTCTTCTGCCAGCAGTCGCAGCGGTTGGCCCCCAGAATGCTTCTTAGAGGATGGGTCATGACATTAAACCGGCATCGTGCCGGTAGTATGATCCTGCAAGGCCTACCAGCTGTTCCCTGAGACGAATCAACGGAGCTGTTGTCGTCGTGACTGTTGCGTAAGTGGCTTATAATAATAAATATATTCACAGTTCGATGTTAATCCTATCTTAGGAAGGTGTTGAATAGATGAGCTACTCGGGACGCAGTTGCTCCTGCGGCCCATGACGCTCCAGGTAGGAGCGTTGACACTTCCGATGCATCAGATGCTGCTCAACCCCCTGCCAGGCGTGCTGCCGGAGCTGCAAACGGCACCGATTTCCAGAAGATACTTGCAACCGAGGCCGTCAAGGTTTTGGAGGATTTTCCAGTTATGTAGATTTGCCGAGGAAGCTGCAACAATTCTCAAACAGCCAGCGCACTGCCGGAGCAGCTTTCATGCGTTCCCCGCGGTGTTGTTCCTGAATGCCACAGCTGTAAACCACTAAAAGATAGCCAAATGGATATGAGGTGCTCCCACTGTGGTACACTGCATCGGATAGCTGAGAAGACGGCCCCCGGTTTTGCTGTCAGAGTCCCTCCAAAGGGGGCTCCAAGAGCTGTTCCCTTTGAAAGAACTTTCTGTGACCGCGAAGTCCATAAGAATATAATAAATAATACCCGGCCCTACTAGAATCCTCACCTCAACTCCTCTCTGTCCTCCACTTTGGTTTGATGGTGGCCCTGCGAAACGTAATGCATGTATATGTACAATCGACGCTTACACCCCTTTCCAATGCAAAGTCAATCATGAGGTCCTTAGGATTCGCTCCCTCAGATGCGTTTGTTTTACGATCCCGCTGGGGGGGTGGCAAGTAAGATCCGCCATGGGTCGAGACCTCAAGATTGGCAGTTCCACCGCAATATTTGTTATTAATGATGTATATATCTGCCCAGAAAGCAACCTTCACTCACTTCTGTGGCCGCAAAACCATTCGACACCCTTTGACGTATATTTCACGACCAACATAAGATAACTATGAATATCATCGCGGACGCGCTGCCCCCGTGAGAACCCGGCACCAGACCTTGCGGTTATGTATCATCATCCCATGCTAGATACCGGTCCGGGAAATGGCATCAAACCGCTTTCCGAGACATGTCTCTCACCGCTGCACAGTTCCCAGCTTCCTCCCTGGGCCTCCGAAAGCCGCCTGCCCTGACGGTAGCGAGGTGGGAGGAGGCTCACTTGGTAGACTCCTATGACTGTCTGTCTCTCTATTCTACAATGAGGTCCGCTTGAAGGGAGAAACTTAGAAACTTCACCGGGGAAAAGGATGGAGGTGCTATATATGTCTTTTTGTTTTCATCGATTCATTTTCCTCTTTCCTAGGGCACCTCATCCTCCCTTTGTCCCGTGTTGACCGGATATTGAGTTGTCTAGCTTTTCACTTCCTTATGCAAGGGTATTTCTGTTCCTCGACCGGAGGAGGGGTTTGTTCTTTATAATTTCGATAATCTCGAATGCTTTCCTTCGTAAAACGATGCCAGTGCCAGTGCCAGTGCCAGTACCAGTGCCAGCGCCAGTGCCAGTACCATTGTCATTTTCTTCCTTTATATATAGATCTATACTAGGAAGGTCCTAGCAACGGGGTCTAAACAGGACCGTACCTACCTATAATATGATCATAGATGCGCGGTGGTCTGTAGTGATTAATCGATCCAGAGTGTCTTCCCCAGAGGAGAGAAAGCAGCCGACGAAGAAGAAGAGAGGACGAAGCATTGGATCACCGATCTGATGTTCATGATGAGCCGGTTACGGCAGCAGCAGAAGATGATCATGATAGACCGACATGTGGGAAACGAGAGAGGGTGTGACTACAGTTCCCATACATGACAGTCGACCGGACAGGATGACCCCTGTTGGCCCCGAAAAGGGCTTTTCGACATTACCAGGGTCAATGTTTGCTGAACAGCAGTCGGAAGTTATCCCAACGATCAGTCCCATCAGCGCCGGAAGCATGGCCAGCTGGTCCGGAGCGAGAGCACCCACAAATCTGCCCTTCGTCTGTCAAATCAACCCGGCCATTTCCCCAGGAATCCCTGGTCCTTTCTTGCCGACTTTGACTTGGATGGCGAACAGGGACAGTTACACAGGAATGAAGTGGTGTGATGAAGTGTGAAACTCACATGAGTTCGTCTGTCCTGGCAGGAGTCGAGATCCTCCACCACCCACCTCACACACGCAGATGCACGTCTCGGACTCTCAAGGAAGCATCGGGAGTGGAAAAGCTGTTTATCTAGCTATCATATCATACTACAGCCTGCAGCATGTCGGGCTCCGATGGCCTTGTCTCTGCATGTCAACCAGGGAGCGATGACAATGCAGACGTCCAATGGTTTCAAACCAGGGACGAAAGGTCAATGGATTCGATGCAATGACGACAGGCTGGCGGCCGATGCTATCGTTAGTCAGGGTTTATTACATGGCCATCTAATTTAGAGCATCGAAGCATCAAGTTGAAGCTGCCATTTCAGCCAGGCGGCTGAACTGTTGGCGCTCCAGCAATCTCAGCGCCAAACTTTTACTTACGTGATTGGCCCATCTCAACTCGGCAGCGCCAGCAGATGAGCGCTAAGAGGCTCAACGTGGCTCCTTGAAGATAGGTAATTTGGTTGACATTCACATTTTATGAGGCCCAGATGGCTGACACTTCCTCTTGCTGCACAGCGCACCATTCCTGTGGTTTACATAGCCCGAATATTCTACGAATATCGCCAGCAACCCTTCAGATATCAGACGGATTCGATCATGCCCGTCCGAAGAGGGTTAGGATGTCAGGCAGCCCTATTTATCCTTCCGGTGGCTTCATGTCGAATTCTAGCGCCCCAAAGTTGAAGAAGGGTACTATTCATCAACATGTCCGCTCCACACAACCTTGCTATCTCGATCTGGTGGACTTGGGTGGTACTTATTGTACCTTACAGCAGCAATTCGGCCGTTACTCTTTTTCTCTTCCTCATCAGGGATCCCCTTTTCTGTGTTCCTTGATCTTCCGCCTCCCCCTGTTTCCTGCACGCAACGCATTATTGTCAAATTCTTTGTATGTCTCTTCTTCTAGTCATACATGAATATCAAGCAGGTCATACATGGGAATGGTACTTCCACCCTCTCGTGCATGGTAGCTTCGTTCGAATGCTATCCTGTGCCCCTTTGCCGAACGCATGAGAACTCTCTTGGTTTCTTACCTCTTCCCCAGCTTCACGCAGCCGTTAGCGATCTTTTTCCAGTCTAGTTTTCCAAATGTGCTTCACCAGAAGCTTGCAGATCATTTTCACAATTGACAAAAGACCCGAGCCCATTCTTACGGTGCCTCCGGACACACAACTGTTTCGTTGCCAGCCTCCTTTATATTTGTATATCGCACGCGGCTACAGAAACCAAGAGACCCATCTCGATTTTTCTTCCGTTCCCTTCTCCTCTTTCCTTTATTCTCGACTCTGTATGGGCACGATTGAGAGGGTTTGCCATTCTAATCTCCAGATTCAGTTTCTTGCCCTTTGTACATTCTCTCACAGTTGCCCAACTGCGAGGTCACGAGCCAGCATCATGAATGGTCATAGGAGGCGTAGCACGCAAGGGCATGATAACTACGCCACTCAACAGCATCTGAACGTGCCTCAGTGTTTTGATAGGAGTGGGGTTCACGATTTTGGATATGATGCGTCAACTCCATATAACCTTCGGCATCATCCTTTCAATCCTTACACACCTCAGTTCCCTTCTTCTTACAGTCAGCCATCAGCCCTGATACCAAGCACGGTGGATTCCCAAAGTTCGTCAATACGGCCCATTTCTCAAGTTCCACCGCAAAATATTACACATACTCAAGGTTTACAACATCAAGGTCAATATTATATGTCTCCTTCCCGGTACCAATACCCGTCGAGGTATTACCCACTCTGTGACACGTTCAATGAGACCGAAATCGAAAGTCAAGAGTCGCTGAATGAAGATACTATGTTATCCGAACCTGTTATACCGCCATTAGAAGGTTTCCCGAACGTTGAGGAGTTTGATAGGCTGATGAAGAGGTATTTCACCGACCCTATCCATGTCCAGCTGTACAAGTGGCGCTTTATGTGTTAAATCATAGGAATAGCTACGTCGGCGATTTGTCGGTGAAAAAACAGGATAAAGCCCTGATTCATGCGAGGAGAGCGCGGAATATCAAAACCGTTCTTATGGATCCAAAAGACACGGCGATTGAATCAGCTCAGTTTAGGTATGAGCAGCTTTTTCCAGGCATCCCCAGCATTTGCACTCTAGGCTTCTTCCAGGTATTTTATTCAGAGGCATTGATATCAATAATAATAGGTTTTGGGTTAAGAAGATGTTCAAACTTCAACCAGTTGATACCCGTGCATCCAATGTAGGTGTCTAGATCCGAATAGATCTTTGGGCAGTCGCTGATTTCCTCAGTCTAAACAATTGATTTGCCACGAAGGGAAACCGGTCGCTATTCGAGAGAAACTTTTCAAGATTCTAACGAAGGCGCACCAACAATGTCAACATGGAGGCCGAGATAAAACCTCGGCACAAGTTCGGCGGGTCTACTCTTGGTAAGGTGATATTCTCTTTGTACCATATATCGATGCGCTTGGAGGCAGATTCATAACTTTGACATCAACTTTCGCTCCCAATTAGCTGTTTGCTCCCTTTACCCATTTATTTTTCTCCTGACAATTATATCATAGGGTCCCCAAAGAACTTATTTCTCGCTTTGTTAAGATTTGCCCGACATGTCAAGTTCGTCGTGGTGGATCGCGCCTGTCGCCTCCTAACTCGCCGAGCAGCTCACTTCGATTCGAGACACCATCGCGTTCTCCTTCCATCCATTCTCCTTCTACTTCAAGTCGGGAGTCTACCTTTTCTCGCTTGGCCCTGACGGAGACATCGCAAGCAGACACTTTCATGCAGAACCCCGCCTACGTTGGATGGACGGAAAGTCATTTGCAAGGGCAACTGGGTATTACCAGTGCTGGACTGGTCCCCCCGTTCAGTGTGAGGTCAGTCGGTTTACCTACAAACCCAACACTTTCGACTCTGAATCCTCTCATCAATGAGACATCTACTACATCAGCCCAAACCAGTAATTATAATGGTGGATACGTAAGCAGTCAAGGAGGGTCTCGCCATCATAATTATTAGCCAATGTTTATGGCCTTCCTGCATTGTGGAATTTCCTTTCCCATTGGGATTGACTTCGTCCTCGTCGTTCAGCAAAGGCGGAGATTTCTAACAATCCCACTTTGGATTCCATTCAAATTGATGAGCCTCCTGGTGCGCTGCCGAGGATCAGTACCGGACTCTGGCTGATGCCTCTTTCTCCCTCACCCGCTGAGTTGCCCCTTTTCTTTCTCGCCTTTTGTTCGTCTTCGAAGCTTAACAGCCATGCCATCGGAACGGGGAAACCTTGTGCCAGGGGAAGGACGGCGGCTTGCCACGGCTTCCAAGATATGAATTACACGGAATAGTCGTGATTCCCAATGTTTGTCTATGGTATTTCTGAGATATCCTATAATAGGTCGCACCAGAGAGATATCAATGGATGAGGTTATCATGATTCTAGATATTGGAGAGGGTAAACGAAATACAAACCAAGGAAATTCTGAATCATCGCATTCAGATCTTAAAAGACTTGAGCATTATTATTATTGAGCTTGCCCGTAAGCCAATTATTATAGCTATATACCTACTTCACACGTTGCCTCTACCGCATGTCAGGCCCAAGCCAGCCGGTTATATCGCAAATTTTCACATCCGTGGGCCCCAGACATATTTTGATACGGGAAGTGGGAATGTTAATACATATATTCTTGTTTTTATGGGGCCTCTTCGGCAATCAGAAAGGACATCGGTGCTTTCGCTTCTGGAGTCCCCCACAAGGCCTTGGTAACAAGCTAGAGTAACAACTTCCTAGGCAGATATGGAGCGGGCCAGTGCCAAAACTTTGATTTGAAAGGGCTCCTAAGTGGCTATTCCTCCACCTCCCCTCCTAAATGGGATAGACCTGGAGCCACCGAGATCAATTTAAGCTTAATGTAGCCATTTTAGTCATCCGTTGCCGTTAAAAGCTAATTAATATAGTTACTCCTTGGGCCATTCATAATACTTTCAATAATAAGCTCTGCAGACACTTTGGGATTTTGCTAGGGGTCTTAGCTGGGTTTCCAACCAGACTCTAAGTGAGGGCTATGATAGGCCATCTTGACTTCAACTGTAGCCTCTGTGCTCTCTGCTTTTGAAGGCCTAAGCCAGTTGGAAATATAGCCATAGTCCAAAGCTTAAATCCCCATTCCCCCTTTTTATTTGAGACTTGTGAGAAGCTTTTAATAATAGCGTGTCTAGGCGCTTCGAAATACAGATAGGTGCCAACACTATATATATGTAGCTTCATGGTTCAACAGCCCTCTATCACAACCCCTGATTGAGAGTCTAACAACACTGACAGCGATCACGGATATATAGTAGTAGCGAAAGGCTCATCAAGCTTGAACTTCTAACGACCTTGAGGCTCTTCCAGGTAATTTTTGGCATCGCGAATAGTATCAGCGAAGACCTACTTACCACACATGTGGTATCGTGAAGTGAGCGATTTGCTTTAATCCTCCTAAAGTTGTTAGGCTACTGCATGGCCTGAATTAGAGTAGTTGATTCCCTCTAATGGTTATCGATACCTGATATAAAGTTTATACCATACTAATACTAGTACGTATAGCCTAGTTATATATGCCAGGTGATTCCAAATTTAGTGGATTTTTTCTTTCAACCGATTTCAGTGAAACCAATATAACATTAGATAATATACGGGCATTGTACTAGTAGCTTCCGAGTCGGATTTAACTGTATCACGTATATTATATTAAGCTAGATCGCGTGCAGCGATGTTGGGGAAAGAGATGCGAACTTGTCGGAGGAAGTTATTTGACATTAAAAAAGTATCCTAGGTACATCACATGCAAAGCACTAAGCCCTAGTGTAGGGTCTAGGGTTGCATATGACACAACCGATAAGATGGATATGCCCTATATACATACATATAGGTATGTGCTAGTGAGATCTCGGGAAAGAATAGTAACAAATCGTAATGGCGTTGAACACAGGTACCAATGACCACATTAATAGCGACGATAACGAAATTCTATCTACATCCATCAGCATGAATTTGAATGAAGTATACATACAAGATCTGAATTTTTCTTCAGGCCGCTTGAAAGGATATAGCTCATAAGAAACCATCATAATGATAGTATATTTCTCCATTTATTACCAAACCATACTACGCAAAGGCGATATTCTCCAAATTGAATTTCAGAATCAAAAATATCAGTCGACTGAGTCTAATTCAAAGAACTCCATGATAATGATACATATTTTGGCCTAGCCGGCCTAGACTAAAAGAGCAAGGTTGTTTGTTTTTCTAGAACGTGTCAAAGCAAATTCCGGAACAACAATCGGTGGGACAGTGTCAACGAAGCTATACATACTTATCATGAGGGTATAAAAGAATACATCATGCCAGGGTAAGTGATAGGCTTCGAAATCACGATCACACCGGGAGCTTGAACTTTTTCCCCTGCAAGACCCTGGAAATTGTGAGCCCAATTAAACTAGAAAGCAATAAAATGAGACTTACTTGGTATAATAAATATAGAAGAAATCAGAATACAGGATGGTTTGGACGATTCCAGCAATAACTGGGGTGGCATGAAAATGGCTTTCTGCGACGTATCGGTATACCCAGTTCGGAATATAGAGCGCGCGATATAACCCCAATGCAAATAGATAATGTGTGGTTATGGTTTCTGCCTCGCCGGTCCGTTGCAACATGAAAAGTTGGGGTAAGATGGCAACCGACTCCAGCCATATCGAGAATGTCCACAGAATCTGATTGTTGTACAGCGCGTTAGGTATCATTATCCTTATGACACGCCCATCCTTACTGAGAAATAAGGGTCGGGGAGGGTAACTGACTTCTGTCCAAGTATATTGCTCCGGAAATAAAATCGCCAGTAGCGCACTGAAGCCGAAGAGGTATTCAACCTTGAAGGTGTCGCTATTCGGGTCGGAAGTCGGCTTGTAATCGTGAAGCATGAGGTAGATTATATATGTAGAGGAAGAAATGAAAAGGATCTTGAATATGGTATTATAAAAAGAAGTTGAGAATGTCCAGAAGAGATCTGGAAGATACAGGATCAGCCATGGGAAGCCAAAGAAGAAAAATCTACAACAGTAGAGAAACTCACCGAGATAACGCGTCACGAAAACCAATAAATACAATACCTGGGATTTGAAAGACAGACCAGAGCAGCTCTATCGATGTCGTTGGTATAATGGTAACAACTCAGTTCTTGACCCACGTACACTTGATGATTTCATTTTTTTGAGAAGGATGAGGATTGAGGCTAGATGCGAGAAGTCCGCTATGGCGAACGGTCAGTCTAATAGATAGAACTCGGAAATATTTTTCGAATAACATCATGAGAGAGATGACACACCCAGAAGCCGGAAGATATTCATCATGATGGTGACGGCTCGTGTCGACAACCTAGCCGTCTATCTTGGGAAAAAGACTGAAAGCTGCGTGACTGTGGTTATGTGAAGATAGCTTGAACACAGCTTTCCATAGGTTCACTGTCAATATTTAAATATGAACAGCTTCCATGTTCATGAGTATGTAGAAGTTGCACCACAAGATCGTATCTATTGATCTCGACACATCATCACCTTGAGGTACGTACCTAAGAGATGAAGGGCCCTAAGCTACTTACGGCGAACTAACCACCGGAACCTGCATCTTATTGGTTCTATTTCACTCCACGTGATAGCAATGTCGTCAGTTAATTAACTTGGTTATCTTTAGTCAAGTCAAGCTAGTTAAGTTAGGACCCAATTTAAGTACAGTTCGGGCGGACTAAACAGACCCTAAATCCGAGTGAAAACACGTCAACCACCAACTCTTATAACTTCACCACAACCACATAGTATTTAATTCTAGGACCTAGGAGCTTTAGTCTAGAGACTATACTACATTTCATAGGTTTTAGTCTTTTTTAGAAAGGGGGGTAGTTGTTGTTATAACTTCTGGAAGCTAGACAAGTTTGTATGTAAGCCTCCCAAAAAAGTCCGGTATAATCACGTGACCCAACCTCCTGATTTCACGCCAAGAAGGTCCTTTTTAAATGAAGTTGGCCTTCTTTTACATGTATCTTGCTATTCTATTAAGTATAAGCCAAAGGATTGAAGCGATCCAGTGATTCAAAGAGCAGTCTGTGGCTCTCTTCTTCCCACTCTTCTCATTCCCAGCTGTGTAAGTTTCATGCCTTATGATACTTAGTCAGCTAACTGTATATATAGATGTCACTAAGGAGCTACAGTTGAGAAGTCAAGCGTAACATAAACCTTACTGTCTCTCAGCACTGAATCAGTGCATCAAAATGGCACAGCGAAAAAGAGCAGTTACAGCTACCATTATCAATGAGTGAAACATGGTATAAAGAATGAAAGAACAAGAGCAATAAGCGCCGCTCAGAGGCCAGCGGTGGATGAGGGCGAGATCGTTTTGTGGGGTGATGTCCATGTTGAAGAATCGGAGGAAGAAACGGAGAATTTGGATGGCGAGAGTTTTGAAGATATAACAGATGGCGACGAAGCTGCAGGAGCAGAAGAGGAGGCCACAGCGATTGGTGGAGGGCCGATGATGTCCGGAGAGAAATTGTAGTAAGACGTAAGTATGAAAGAATTGCACTCAAGCCACACGAAAGAACGTTGCGGAGGAGACAACAAGAGGGGGAACATACTATAGGGATGGGATAGTGTATGGGACAGAGGAATCTCGAGAACAGTGTTATAAATCCCATAGACGTATAAAAGCTCGGGATATATAACAATTTCGCATCATTTAGACCTCAATCTCCAATGATTTAGTCCCCTAACATACGCTTACTAAGCAGGAAAAAAGGTTCTGGGGTCAGTTTTAGTTATTACGTGATAAAAGTTCGACCAATTACGAATCGAATCGAACTCTTGCAAAGTTCGTACAAATCGAACTTCTAGGTTAGCCTATTCGATTCGATAGGAGCCCTAACAAACTTGCCTCCAACTCAACATAAACATCAAGATTCTTCTTGCCTTGTGGATTGTTTAGGTTTACTCTTTGTAGGCTTCAGCTTTGGTCGCGACCCTTTTGGGGCCTTGTTAGGGTACTACACCGTTTTTGCCAAGCTGCCTTTGTAAGCTAACCCTTTTCTCCTTCTCAAACTCCCGCCTTTGTTTTTTTAATGCATTTTCCATCTTTTTATCTGGTTGGTTCTTCTTATTCTCTCCTGCTGTGCCTTTTCGACTTGAATTTATTTCCTCCATCCTGGTGATCTTAGATGGGCTGAAGATTAAGTGCCCGGTTCCCTTTTCTGACCGCAATGGCTGTATTAAATTCATGCCTTTTGATGTTTTCTCTTTTCTTGATCGAGTTTATCCATAAAATTGCGGCTTTCATGTCGGAGAATCTCGGCTAGTTTCTCTATAGTATTTGCGGCCTTCTTGCTATACCGTTAGGCGAATCCTCGCGAATCTGGCGAGTAAAACGGTGTATTTTCTTCGAGTCGACTCCTGACAGGGCGGCTGAGCCTGTTACGGCCGTAGATGGCCGTGATTAATGTGCTTCAGCTTTTGCGGGATCGACCTTTGAACTGTATCAAGAGAAACTGGTGAGTCATACATTAGATAAACGCATATGACAGACCCACGGTTCAGCATCCTATCCCCACAAACTCTATCGACCATGGATCTTCTTGTTGCCATTGATAAATATTATCCAACATAAGGTTTAGATGGCAACATACACTTCCTAACCTACTAGTATTCAACATCTTGATGCTGAATACAATGTTGAATTGTTGAGTAATTCTCAAAAATTCTAGGAAGACTCTATTGATGATTCATTAGTCATGTATATTAGTTTAGATAGCCAGGTCAAGGATAAAAATATATCCCTCTGACCTTCTATTAGAGAACCAGACTTCAGAAAACTAGAAGTTCCATACTTTCCTTTGACAAATTGTGACGATGGACCAAAAAGGCCAATATCCAAAGGTTGAAGCCGATAGGTTGAGTGAGGAGGGAACACTGCGACAAGAATTCGGTGTTCGGTGGCACCAATCAAGGAACCGTATGTTTACGTGGCTTCCGTACCCATTGAGAATAAGCATACGGTAATCCCTACCCTGTCAAGCTTCTGCCTTAGAATAGCGATCAAATACCGTTGTAAGCCACTCAAATCCCAAATTGTCGTTCGTCCAACTAGCGGGGAGGAAGCAAAGTGTGTCTTATGCTTCGCTTCATCCAGATCCTCGACCCAAGTATCCATTGCCGTCCCCAGTTGGGCCTGGAAGATCAATGTTGGGGGGATCCAGGAACCATCCATGTAAATTGACCCTATGCACGTAATCCATTCCCGGTTACCATCATGACCTGCTCCAGAGAGTAAATCTTCTTTTAATAGACTTTCTTAAGCTTCCGAAGGACTCCAATGAGAAATCCCTTCTCGTCGGACGTCCATATTATAGGTGTTTTTTTCATGGACTTCGTACTGGTATAGTATTTCCGAATCTATCGATTCCTTAGCATAATCCAAAAGCAATTCTGAAGTATAAACCTCCTCAAAATAAAGCCTATAGGCTCCTGGACTATCTGCCTTTTGGCGGCATAGATCGGTCATCTTTAAGAAGCCGGAATCAAGCCCGTCTCTATAGCGCTTGACAAAGTCTCTGGGCCAGTTCTTTCCCACTCGAATTTTGGCGATATTGAAAACAAAATCTCGGACCATTTGTACTACGGGCGGAATGACCCGAATTGACATTTTACTAAGATAATCAATAAGAACCCTTTCTTGGGCTGGCGACAGTTTACACTCGTATAGCCTATCTGCCTCATGGCTTTGTTTTGGCGTTAAAATTTCTTGAGAGTGTAGAACGGTTGACATTCCATTTTTCAGCAGTGGCCTTAATATTTGGCGCCTCCTGGGATCTCAAATCATTCAACGCCTTGTCAATTGGCCTTATTTTGACGGAGTTATGAATTTTTGAAGTTACTGTGAGCGTGGTGGTGAGGGTGCACCCATAGGGCCGTGCACGTGACAGGGAAAACATTTATAGATTATCATAGAAGGACAGCGGTCAACTCTATACTTTGTAGATATCATCCACCACCCTGTCAGCGTTCCGTGGGAACCGCGATAGCGCTCTTGGACCGAAGGGGTCATACGGGCCCCTGGTTAACCAATGGTAACTAAATTAAACAAAGGAAGTTTATTGACAGGGCTTCTCTATCTACCTGCTTTTGTGTATTTTTAGGATAAAGTTAGACTCAGACGGCGCTAGGTTAAAAATAGTCCGTCATATCTAGTGTCCCCCTTTGGCATTAGTCTACACACTATTTTGATCTAGCTGCCGTCTGAGGATTTTGTATGGATGGATCTTAAAATCAAGCAGTTGCACATACACAAACACCCAACAGGTGCCTTTTGTCATTCAAGCTACAAAATCTAATCGATTTTGTAAGACCCCAATACTGAAAATTCTTTTATCTAGTTTTCAGACTATCCGCTGCATTTCTAACTCTCAAAATTATAGGTCGAAGAGGATGGGTCGAAAAGCAAATTCTCACATTTTACACAACCAAAATACTAACTACGCGTGTGCTCAGCACCAACCCCCATGCGTATATACCCTTTTTTTTCACCTGGCCAGTTTAAAGATGCCTTCCCAATCATCCCCATAGCATTTTTATGTTCACAGGGTGGAATCTTTGGGTTCTATGGAAGCCCTGTAGAGAGACCTGTGCGCGCGGACACCGAAACCGCAATAACTGCTGACCCAACTCCTCAACTACCATCATCCAACTCCCAACCATTATCACACAACGTACGCCGCTAGGCGCTGCAAGACCGGACTACGGCGCATTTGCAACGAGGGGATCGCTGCTTCCCGAAAAAGAAAGGGTCGGTGCCAGTGTCATGTCCCCAACAGCGCCACAAAGACAGGCACAGGATTTAGAGGTTTTCGCAAGACGTTCGAACAAATCCCGACTGTCCAATCAGTACCCTTTGTCTACTGGTTAGTAAAGCCTCTTCCTCGGATTATATTAGCTTGCAGCATGAACTCCTTACCTGTGCTCTCTGTCGACTACTTGGGAATAAGGAACCATATTAGGAGTAAATATGCGTCGTCTGGATACAGCCTTAGGGTATCACTCTGGATGGCATTGAAAATTGCTCACTGAAAAAAATTATATGGAAAACGGAAACCGCCCGATGACAGCAACTGCTACAGATCATACATTCTGAATTATCTTGGAGAAAACAAATGTGCCGACGCCACTACGCCTCCTGCGCCACAGTATAGGTTTTGCAATGGTCCACCTATAATCCAGGATTGGTAAATATTGTGGAACCCCGTTAGGAAGACAGTACCCCAGAGACCAACCCCAAACACACAAAGGCTGGTGTTACACTGGGTTATATTGTAGAGTGGTGTCGCAACAGGGCACAGGAAGCCTCTAATGTCCCTCCGGAGCAAATGTTCGCTCGGGTGCCGTCTTCTGCTTTCATGTCAACCGCCTATGCTAGGCTCTCGCCCGGACCTTTAACAACATGATGAGCATAGTTAATTACCCAATGCACACATCCGCAGAACCCACTACAATTATCTTATCTAGTGATTAAAAGCGTCAGACAGGTTCATAGTGTTCTTGCGTTGACACACGGACACAATTCTATTTGGAAAAGGTTCTAGCATAAGGACCTCGGCTGGGTTAAGTTCGTCTGCTTCGGGTCCATCCAAGGCAAAGTCTATAGGGGGATGCTGGTTTTATTCCATCGCAATAAGATGAAGACAATTGGCATCATTAACACAAAGCCCCCCCTTCTCTGGCTCAGGCCATATCTTCAGCCACACAAGGCAACAGAAGAACACTTTTGTCGGCATCTTGCAATCCACTGTGATGTGATATAGCTGAGCCTAGGAAGGGGGCCTAGTGGCCCAGGTGGTAGATGGTAAATCCCCCTTCTCGGGTGAGCCGGCAACAATCTGGCATCTAAGGGTCGCATTATTAGAACTAGCCGAGAGAAGACTAAAGGTAGACCTTACATAGATGAAGTATTTTGATACTACCGAGATAAGATGTGTCTGCATATTAAGAGGTTCAAGTTGTTTCCGAAGGCTGTTTACACAACTGCACCAGGTGAGATGTAGTATAATTTGTTAATCTCTAATTGGTCGAATAAGGGTTTTATCTCAGCGATTTCCCCGATCGTTATTAAGTTTCTATTACGGAATGGATACATATAACGATTGTCTCTTCACCACCAGTGTGCACGGAAGGGCTTTTCTCAACGCCCAGTAGTACTAGGAACATCACCACTTTCATCGCCACACTTGCTCTATGTTGGACCTCAGCTATCATCTCTACTTATATCATTCTCACCTGTCAAGCCGTGAATCTACCCTTTCGCCTCTTTTTAGCCGTCGGTGTCGCATCCGTATAGAAGCGATTGCAAAGAGCTCCTCATGACAATGGAGCTATGGAGAGACAATCATTATTTCAATATCAAAAAGTTCCTCAAGGCTTAGGTTATATCGTTGTTTCCTTACCACATGCATAAATGCTTCGTGATAATCTTTAACAGCCAGAAGTTCAGCACGTTTCACAAGGAGATTTAAATAGACGTCACTGAGGGCTGGGATTGCCCATATCCTGGCACTCTCTCGGTATCTGTATCATTGAGGCTGCTTAAAGCGGTCAACGACTACCCTTTGATATGCTATTCGACATGGTGATATTGGTCTCACCCGTAGATTGGTTCCTTGCCTATGCGTGTTTGGTTCTATGGCGGAGAGCAGGCATGATTAAAAGACATGTAAATAAAGCGAACACAGGCTGCTCCTAACTCGTTATCATGTCTGCAATAATAGCTTCAAGATGACGGCAATTTATCGGAGGAATGGTGTTCTGATAATAAGTCTGGATTAGAAATACTTGGTAATGATAATTCATTGTCCCAAAATCGAAGCCATGGTAAATAACTGCGAAGCTATAATGGCAATTGAGCGAGCCAATATCTTCATGCATGAGCCATTCAACAGCTTCTCTTTACTACCTAGGTAGTCCCTGTAATAATGGTCTCACTAATGTGAATGGTGCGGTACTTTGCCACTTGGAAAAGAAGTGGGGGCACTCAGAATCTACTCAGTCAAGTTAAACCGGATTAGTTATTAAGTGGAGATTCGTCAATCGCCCAGAGCCCCACCAAAATCACCAACCAACTTTCGACCGCTTAACACGGGTAATCGAAATTTGGGCAAGATAAATTTGCCAAATAATCAAAATACTACAAATTTATGTTGTCGGATTTTTTATTTGATGTTGTGGTAGGGCTGGGTTCGTCTGGCTCGTTGCCTGAAGGGGGGATACATACAGTGTTTAACGTTCTGCAGAGCTGGTCAATGCTGGCAAATCTAGGATCTACTAGACCAAACTCTATTGATCTTACTAGGGCGAGCTCATATATTCGTAGTACTTACCGGTAACATACTAGGATCGATTGCGCTCGCGAGCCATACACATACACTAGATCAAACCGCATGCCCGTTCCGCTACACCACCTCAGACGCTGTAATAAGTATTATTACAGCCACTAGTTTGCTAACGGCCGGCTCTTGACGAGATTAGGTGCCGTCTCGTTGCTGGAGTAAATAGCAACAATAAGAGTATAATTGTAGCCTATCATAATAAGCTGGGAACTGACGCTTCAAATGGCATACTTCACACTCGTGAGGCACCCAGTTGCCAAGACAATATCTGTACCTGAATAGAAGTATAGAGTCCATGGAAAGGGGATGCCTGCGATCATATCAGCTTGAAGGGTGGCACGCGATGCTTGAAGGACTACGGCGTGAGAAGAGACTTGATATATGTAGTATCTACACAGATCATCGCCCGTTAGAATACGCCCATGACAGCCAAGGAACCGAACGCACACCAAGTGCAATAGCCTAGATTTCCGTCTTGTCTTTCTCTTCCTTGTTCGATAAATGTATCCAAGCCGCCCAAAGACCGGGACACCGTTCCAACGTCGATATTGTTGGAGTCGAGACGTGGGATACCTGAACAAATTGTTTGGTATGTCAACGAATGAAAGCGAGCTGCGACAGCACGCCGGGCCTCTACAGTCACTTCTGATCTCTATACACCCTTGATGACACATTAGTATAGATTTCCGTTCATTTCCCAAGGAACCGTCATATGAGTGATATGGTGTTCGCAGTAATAGATCATCTACACCGAAGACTGATTTCAATTCTCTACCATAAACGATATCAATTCGAGCGATGGTCATCTTGTTTGTTATTCACGCCTACTGTTGGAAGGGTGCCCCGATGTCCCAGACACCTATCTATATCAGACCGCGGAGACCAGTTTATCTCAGGATTCTGTGATGAATTTGCAAAATTTCGCTTAAAGCTCTCTACTAGTAAGCCACCTACAAGCTTACAGCGAGATCTAGATATAGAGCCAGTATATGACGCAAAGGCTATATTCCTTCGTGAACTACTATCAAGACAATTGGTTGGAATTTCTGCCCGTGGTTAGCCCCACTGGGGCTGTTCTTCCATTCACCTCGACAAACCTTTTCCATTCCTTGTTTACGAGCGCCGAACTTCCTTCGACTGACAAGTGGCTACTCTAGGGATTAAAACTTAAACCTCATCGGACGCAGGATTGACTCAATACAAGCAAGACGTGTGGGATAATTCTCCCATAGGAAAGAAATAGAACGAAATAGAACGAGCACGGACACAGCAGAGGGAACAGCTAATAACAAACACCAGTGTGAGGGAGACTTCGGGGAGTGGCAGGTTCTATGATGGTGAGTATGCTCCTACATTAGTAGGATTGGCACTGTAACAAGGGAATACGACAACGTGCATGGCGAAAGACCAGCTTCAGGACCGTTGGGTTGAAAAAAACTTCATAGCCGGAAGAACAACTTGTTGAATCGGAGCCTCACAAGGCATACCGCAAGGCTTTGCCTAGCACTAGTATGTATTATGATGCATACTAACTACCATATCAAGTATGTATATATCACCATGTTCGACTGCACGTGATGGCCGCTCCATATATGACTTTATCCCCAAGAAGAATTTTGAATAGTTAATACATGTAATAATAAGAGTAATATAAGAAACTCCCCCCCACCATACTAATAATCCTCCCTTTATGAAATAAATATTATTACCATAGTAATTAGATGGGCTAAGATTCTAAAGCAACATATGAAATTCTTTCTCTCCGTGCTAGGCCTGCGGCCAATCACGGCTAAGCCCTATTGTGGGTAGTCTAATAAGAAATAAAATGTGCCAAGTTAAAAAAAAAACTCAGCGATTGATCAAAGCTTATTTCCTGGTTTCAACTTCACTTCATCTTTTCCTTTTCGCAGGAGAAGTAAACATGGCGAACAACAGTGGCAATCGTGACAAAAGTCCTGACCTAAAAGAAATCCATGATTTCCTTGTTGATTTGGCTTTTCAAGCCGGAGAAATTATAGTACAGGCTGTCCCGCAGATAGATAGCACCGACTCGAAAAAAAACAGTGAGTCCTCCTTATGTGAAACAAAAGCGCCATCTCGGCTGATGCCGATGAAAACAACTAGGTTCGGATTTAGTTACCGAATATGACCGTGCAGTTGAGAGCATGGTTTTCAGCAAGCTCAAAACCAAATATCCAGATTATGAGTACGGCTTCATTGATCAACACGATAAAACATAAAAGGAAAAACAAAAACATGGGCAATGCATGTTTGGACTCTGTGTTATCTAGCTTCGCTAACAGGATCGATCTAGTTTTCATGGAGAGGAAACTTACGACCCCACTCATATTCTCACTAATGGTCCGACATTTATCGTTGACCCAATCGATGGGACGGTCAACTTTGTACATGGTCTTCCGTATGCATGTATCTCGCTTGGGTTTGCGGTTGATCGTGCGCCAGTTGTCGGCGTGGTCTTTAATCCCTTTACGAGCACTCTCTATTCCGCAATCACTGGTCGTGGAGCATTCTTGAACCGGAAGACCCGACTGCCACTTAAGGGCAACAATATTGAGGATCTGAATGGCCTCGATAACGCCCTCATCGCTGTTGAATGGGGCTCCGATCGCTGCGGTAAGAATTGGGAGACCAAGGTTCGCACATTCGAAAACTTAGGCAAGGCGCGAGAGAGTGGCGGTGCGATGGTCCACTCTATGCGCAGCATGGGGTCTGCTGCCCTCAACCTTTGCGCAGTTGCATCGGGCATGCTCGATTTGTATTGGGAGGGTGGATGCTGGGCATGGGATGTCTGTGCCGGTTGGGTGATTCTAACAGAGGCTGGTGGCATTATGGTGGGCGGGAACCCAGGAGAATGGAACGCTGAGCTCGATGGGAGAAGATATCTGGCCGTGAGGGCTTCACCGAATAGTCGGGGTCAACGGGAGTTGGTCTCGGAGTTTTGGGGTTTTATCCATGGTCAGTTAGAGTATTGACCTCTTAAGGATCAAAAAGGGGAGACTCGCATCAGGATCAGGATGCGATCTGTTGCTTACCAGTCTATGGACTCCAATGTTTGCGGTGATACAGGAGCAAGAGAACTTTTGCCTTGTAGGAAAGCTCTCACATATCTTAGATGCTGTCACTACCACTCGGAAGAAGATGCTTGAAGCTTACGGAACTACATAACCCAGCTATATGCTGAGTCTTGCTGAGATGATAACCCCCATCTCATGGAGATCCTGTCGCCTTTGCATTATCATTTAAATCTTCCATGGTTGTTCCCTTTAGTTAGTAACCCCTGATATGCTCACAGAGCTAACGGGGAAGGTTTTGTTCTTGAGATGCTAGTGAGTTCGAACCAATCTTTAATTCCGATGAAAAGATTAGGTATCATACAAGGTACGACAGGCGGCTCCTCGCGGTCATACAACGTCTAGAGGAACAGGAGATAGAGCTGATTAGCAGTATTAAATAATTTAAACTCATCTTTAACTACATGCTGTCTTACCGCCACCATGGAAGGACCTAAGATCTGGAATGAGAAAGGGTTTGTCATTAGCGCTTACCGGAAGATGAAGGCATTCTGGGTCGGGAGCAATACGAACAGGTGAGACTTTCAGCTTGTAAAAGTTTTCGAACGTCATCCCTCCCAAGCCGCTAGACATTCAAGGCGACTTCTTTCCATTGAATGGTCACTCCAGCCATGTTAGTATGAAATTTATTGGGTATTGTCACGAGAGCGGGATAATACTCGTGGCAGTGCTCATTCGACGCACCGGCTTCAGTCAACTAGATGTCAGAATCTTCTCTCACCTTCTCACGGCCGGCGTTCTCTCGAATCATGGACGCATAACTTGAATCACTCATTCACACGAATGAGCAAGCGTTCATTTTGGTCTATATTTCGCGATGCGTAGGACAGCATCCAACAATGTATGGTCTGTATTCGAAGCTACCCGGCCCGAGTTCTCTCCAAAGTTGAATTTCGGCCTATCGACTCGGGGAAAGAGAACACCAACTCTATGCTCGATATCCCCGGGGGTATGTAACGATTAGTGAGGAAGATACAACTCAAAAATACCCGGAGAATGTTTTGAGATCAGATTTTGAAACCCTTTGTCATTGGGTGGAAAAACCAACCCTTCGCAACAACGACCTTGCGCATGAAAATTCTGGACTTCGGGAAGAGCCCCATCTTGAACAGATAAGATAGGGAACCTCTGGAGCTTCCGACCCTAGAGAGCTCCAGGACCGGCATTTTCTTCTCTCCCTCAAAATCCGGAGAGCCCATGAGGGAGCGCAGGAGCTTGGGGCTTCCAAGGCGTGAAAACAGGCTGAGAAGGAGTGTAGGCGATGCCAGCAGACTCTGGAGAGAGAACAAAAGGCATCCGAGGCCCAGAAAAGGAAGGAAGCTCGGTAGCTCATTCGAGAACAGCGGCGCCAAAAAGAGCTTCAACTTCAATTGCAGGAGAAGCGTAAAGAGGAGCAGCGCCGTAATGGCGAGGCCCAGGAGATTAAAAAAAAAAGGAAACGACCTTCGGGACCCCTAGGAACCACATGACATGGTGACCCGAAGTCTGAAAAAAAAAAACCAGCAAGCTGGTGATGATATGAGAGTTGTCTGTCGACGAGCGCCTCAACCCACTTCACCTACTACTCAGTTATTGCCCTCTATCTGCAGTCTTTTGCGCCTTCCTTTTCGTTTACCGTTCTGTTACCTGCAGTTTGTGTACACCTCCGTCTGTCCCTCTGAGTCTTTGGCACTTGCTCGTGTCGGTCAGTTTTCCCAAGAATGGCTTATTTAGCCCTTGAAATTTTCCGGGATGCAATCTCCGGTGCAATTGATCAGAGGCACCGGTCATATTCGCATGCCTCTGCCATCTCTTTCCATTGGGAAATGGATAACACTTTTGCCACTAAAGACGTTGGTATATTGCACATCAGTGTGTCTCTTCAGGTTACCCTCCCCACCTATGCTTCCTCTCCTTCTACCTCCTCCAGGGCCTCTAGCCCCCACTCGTCGTCTCTCCTAGCCTTATTTACCCGCTCTTGTTCTCCCCGAGGACACCCTAGGCTGTCGAGGAAAACTTGGACAGTACAACGATGATAATACGTTATGCGATATACACAGGACCGTCTTAGGGACTGCACCTTGAATACGACTGCGAGAAGTCCGAAGTACGCATGCGATATGCGATCGGAACGGAGTATTGCTACTGTCGGTTACTACTGCGACTACAATCGAAGCCAAATCAAAAGTCGTCGACACGGTCGCCGAAAAGGACCGAGGAAGAGAAGTTGAGATGGATTCATGGAATTATGGACATGGACGAAGAGGATGCGAACAGCCACGAGTGTGAATGTAGAACCTAGCACCGTTACTTTTCCTGGCTTTTCCCGCCTTTTCACGGGGTGTTTTGGAGGTTTAATGAGGACGTACCAAGTGTTTAAAAGCAGATGTAATATTCGGATATAATGGCAGGGTTGCAATTCGGATTGCAAAACAACACTGTCGAGGACAGCATCAAGAAAACGAATCCGTGGAAAAGTTTTTGAGTCACAAGAGGGTCTGCACTGAGATTTACATCGATCCCGCTATTGGTCGGCAGCAGGGGCTGTCACCAGGGCTAGTTCGAAGGGTCCAGGTGGCGGGTATACAGGCAGCGAGTGGCCTTGTTGGTGGCAAGGCCAGAAAGATCGACAAACGGCGTGCAGCAACTAGTTAACCGACAAGCCAGGGTAATTACCGGAATGTTTCAGTCCACCCGGGAATAGGGTTGACATTTAAAGGCGGACGGTTGTCTCACAGATAAGTGTGACTCCAGGAAGGCCACTCAACTTGCTATAAAGAGCGTGACGACTTCGGAAGACGAGTAGCGTTGAGTCCATTTCATAAGCAGTTTCCAGATTAATTTCGATGTCACGGTCCAGGTCATGTATCCAGCTGCTAAGCACGTTTAACCTTTCCTCTAAGTTTGACGACAGACGTACGAAAAATGCTGCGCATAAATTCGGGAGTAAAGCAGTTGGAACGCTTGGCTATGCGTGGACGTCAGGAAAGTAGGGACGGATGGGATTGACTCTGAGCCGGAGCCCGGGTGTAAGCTTTTTTTTTGGCCCGCACGGGCTCGGAGAGATTCGACAATTTCTGCAGACTCTATGCTTCTTTCACTGAACGACGCTCGCGCGCTAGCAATATTGGCGGTGGGAGTTTGCCGCCAAAACTCCCATACGGCCAGCCCTTATAGCAGCGTGGCTATAACAGCAATCAAAGATGAACATGGACATCATTAGGGCCCAACTCAGGCCCGTCAAGAACATCATTAAAGAACGTTTTCTCAACCGACAGCATTTTGCTTGCATTGCCAACAATCATCAAGCTTCCGTCGATCTCCTCCGCGTGCCCGGAGTAATGAGCGAAGACAAAACGTTCTCCCGGCGGCAGCCTTCCTCTAGCAAGGCACGGTATTTGCTACTAAGAGACCGGATCTCTCTTCAAGATAATAACTTCCTCGGCGGGGGGGAAATTGAAAAGGCGCAAGATATTCTGAAATGCTCGCACGTGTTCAGTTGCAAAGGTGTTGTCTGTTTCCCAATAGAAAGAGATGGCAGAGGAATGCAAATATGACCGGTGCCTCTGATCAATTGCACTGGAGATTGCATCCCGAAAATTTTCAAGGGTCAAATAAATAAGCCATTCTTGGGAAAACTGACCGGCACGAGCAAGTGCCAAAGACTCAGAGTAACAGAACAGTGAGTGAAGAGAAAAACGTAAAAAACTACAAATAGAGGTGCAATAACTGAGCAGTAGGTAAAGGGTAGACGGCTAACTTGTTTCGGGTATGGTTGCGGAACTTCAAAACCAGCGTAAAGTGACCCTGAACTCTCCTGTTGCAACACAACAACGCCAAGAAATTTTAGAACTGTATTTGCTAATTAATAGATCATTGCTTGTACAGTAACTTAACAACATAGGTATCTAAGAAAATCTCCAAAGGGCAAGCTGCAGGCACATTTTTCAGGCATGTTCCCTCCACCTGAGCGGAGGCTTTACCTATTTAGGAAAACACTAGACCTTGCATGATAAAGACTAGACCGGGATAGGCTAGGCCCCATGTGGGCGTAGTTGACAAAGAATAACCCAAACTCATATGATAGGTAGTAATTGTCGACACTTACCATACACCTATATACAAATCAGTCGATCATCATCTGGTAGGTATGGCTTCTGGTGAGATGTCAGTTTTTTCTAGTCCTGACCCATGAGCGGCTCCTTGCCTATACGGCTCCATTTTTTTCACGCAATTATTATCGCATACAAGGATAGTTTTGTTTGCGACATTCGCTAATGACACAGGAAAGCCCTCATAGCTACATTTCTCCCGAACATGTCCTTTGGGCTGATACCGAAATACTCAATATGCTTCAGCTCGCAATGGAATTTCGGGTAATAAAGAACTACATAAGAGCTTCTCTCAATTACTCCTTCGATCTCTGGCTGCAGCGAAAGAAGCCGGCGAGCACAGCAGTCTATAACAATACTAGTATCTAGGAGTCAGTATAAAAGTGGGAAAGAGGGACGGGGAAAACTGCCTTTCTGAAGTACATTTGGGGGTAATGAATTGCATTCCTTGCTGTCTTGTCTTGCAAGTGCGCGAGTCCGTTTTGGGAAACACTTGCAACGCTCCTTTCGGATACCATAATCCTTTTACCCTTTTCGGACGCAAAAAGGCACCATTTTCAGAGATCCATAACGCCGATCGTCATTAGCAGAGAATATACTTTTATTGTGTGTAATCGTCGGTCCGCCTTCTACGGCGCTATCGCTTGTAGTCGGCGGAAGCAAGTGTCACGCTTCGCAAAAACCAA
>JAHQZX020005190.1:0-29606 GCA_019804575.2 Pseudotulostoma volvatum
TTTGGGTCGTGTGCTGTGTCGTTATCAATTATTTTGTATGCGCTGTGGGCATTCTACGGGGGTGTGCATCTCATAGGACGTGACAGAATACGTTTATTTTTAATGTAACTATAGACTCACTCACTTTCGGCTACGGGCGCTTGTGCGCTTAGTGCTCCACGCTAATTTCTCTCTGGAAAAATTCGCGGATTCTTTTTTAGATCGGCCCGCCTTGGCGCTCGGCAACTGGGCAAAGAAAGTTTGGTGCAAGTTTATCTCATCCGTCGTTATTTAGCGTATCATGGGTTCCTTTTCAGGATTAGCCTATACACTACTCTAACTTAGGTTCGGTTTTTGTAAATTTGATCTGGATGGTCGAGCTGCTGTTTTGAGTGACGCTAAAAATATTTCGATGTGATTCAACTCACAATGAAATTTTGGGTAAAAGATTACTCTATGACGGCCAGATGTCCCCTGAATACGCTCCTTGATCTCACATATCTTACTTTTTAAAATTAAGCAGTTACACATACATACACAAACACCCAACACACATCTTTTATCATTCGAGCTACAAAACCTACTCGATTGTGTAAGAGCCAAGACTGAACATTTTTATCTATTTTTCAGACTACCTGCCGCATTTCTAACTCTCAAAATTATAGGTCGAAGAAGGCGGGTCGGAAAGCAGATTCTCACATTTTATGCAACCAAAACACTAACTACACGTATGCTCAGCACCAACCCATGGGTATATATATAACCTTTTGTTTTCACCTGGACTGTTTAAAGATCCCTTCCCGATAATCCTCATAGCATTTTTATGTTCACAAGGTGGAATCTTTGGGTTTTGTGGAAGCCCTGTGGAGACCTGTGCGGGCGACCGCCGAAGCCGTAATAACTGCTGACCCAACTCCTCAACTACCATCATCCAACTCCCGACCATTATACGCTGCTAGGCGCTGCAAGACGTCTAGGTCAAGGACTGCGGCGCGTTTGCAACGAGGGGATCGCCGCTTCCGGAGAGAGAATGATCGGTGCCAGTGTCATGTCCCCCAACCGTGGCACAGAGACAGACACGGGATCTAAAGGATTTTCACAAGAGGTTCGAACAAATCCCGATTATCTTTGTCAGCTGGTCAGTGAAGCCTCTTCCCCGGGTCACATTAGCTGCAGAATGAACTCCTTACCTGTACTCTCTGTCGACTGCTTGAAAATAAGGAACCACTTCGGGAGCAAGTACGCGCTGTTCGGATCCAGCCCTAGGGTATGACTCTGGACAGCATCGAAAGTTGCCCATCGAGAAAAGTACATGGAAAATGGAAGCTGCTCGATGATACCAGCTGCTTACATCTTGAATTATCTTGGAGAAGACAAATGTGCCGAAGCTACTAGGCCTCCTGCCGAGTCCTGCACCACAGGATAGGTGTTACGATCGTCCAGCCTGTAATCCAGGGGTTGGTAAATATTGTGGAACCAGGGAGACAGTACCCCGGAGACCAACCCCAAACACACAAAGGTCGGTATTGTACTAGGCTATATGTGGAGTGGTGTTGCGGCAGAGCACAGGAAGTCTCTGATGAGCAAAAATTTTTGCTCAGGTGCTGTCTACGGCTTTATGTCAACCGCCCGGCTGGGCTCTCGCCCGGACCTTTAACAACAAGATGCGCACTAGTAGTCAATTTCCCAATCCGTACATCCGCAGAACTCACTATCATACAATTATCCCATCTAGTGATTGGGGGTGTCAGACAGGTTTGTAATGTTCCTGCGCTAACACGTGGACACAATTCTATTTGGAGGTTCTTGTAACCTATACTACTTCCACCATACGGGATATCCCAAACTCCATGGCATATCCCGAACTCCGTGGCGTATCCCGTATGCAGGATATATCCCAAACCCATGGCACATTCTAAAAATAGAAAGATCCTATGGCCCACTGAACAGACCAAGCCCGCTTAACTCAAGAGTTTACATTCAAGAGAGAATTACTCCTCAACTCAAGCCTTCAATTAATCAAGATCATCAGCAAGATTTTGAGAGGAGAGATAAAGCTATTGAGAAGATGGAAAGTAAAAGCCTATCAGAATTTTGAAACGAAAAAATCCATCATCGCAACGGTGTTCACCCCGAGAACTTACAATATGGACGACAAGAGGTCAGAGATGAATAGGATGTAAAGGGCTCTTGGGGAAACCAGTAACGACCCAGAGCAATATTTACCTTCGTGTCACCGACGAGAAGCTAAGGAGAATCTTCCAACAGGAGCTATTACTTTCGATAGACTTTGTCAGAGAAAAGAATTCAAATTCTTCACGACAAGCCTATTTAAGATAGACAAACTGATAGAAGAGAAATTCATGTCACTAGAAGATCCCCAATACACGGAAATATTGGATGAGAAGCTCGCTCACCAGTATTCTAAGTTTCGATATGTGTTTTCTAGAAAGGCCGCTGACGAGTTATCATCTTATCATTCTTACGATCATAAAATTGAACTCTCTGAACGGAATAAGATTAGATGCATACCTTTAAGAAAGCAATCTCTTGCAGAGTTGGAAGCCACCAAGGAATATTTGATAGAGAACTTGAATAGAGGATTTATCGTTCCTAGTTCTTCCCCGTTCGCTTCTCCTATCTTATTCGCTACAAAGCCTGGAGGAAGACTACGATTCTAGGTGGATTACTCGAAGCTTAACGCAATAACCAAAAAGAACCAATACCCTCTTCCCTTGATTGATGAAACCATAGAGCGCCTAAGTAGGTAAAAATCTTCACGAAGTTGGATATCAGATAGTGACTCAGCTTTCCATCAGATAAGAATGCATCCTGAATTAGAGGAATTAACGACCTTCCGTACAGGATATGGTTCTTATAAGTACAAGGTCCTTCCCTTCGGATTAACCAATGGTCCTGCCACATTCCAGAATTACATCAATGATGTTCTCATGGGGTGCCTTGATAACTTTGTGACAGCCTATATTGACGACCTGTTAATCTATTCTAAGAACGAATTGGACCACCGAGAACACGTCGATAAGGTGTTACAGTGACTACGAGAAGCAGGACCGCAGGCAGATATTAAAAAGAGCGAGTTCTCACACGGACTAATTTATAGTCAGCACTACAGGGATAGAAGTTCTCACCAGATTGACAACAAAAGGAACTCCATTTGAATGGGAAAGTATATGTGATGCGGCGCTTAAGGAATTAAAAAAAAGCGCCTTCTTCCCGCTCCGATATCACCACATTATTGGCCTGACAGACCTAGCCGATCGGAAACTGATGCTTCGGACGGAGCTGTTCTTTCCCAACTCAATAAAGAAGACATGAGATGGCATCCTGTTTCTTTCTTCTCCAAGACTACAGCAAAGAGTTACTCGCTATAATCCGTGCCTTGTGGGAATAGGGACCTGAACTGGAAGGGTTACAGCCTGAAAGTTCAGGTGATATTCTCTCTGACCATAGGGCATTGGAATATTTTATGACGGCCAAAGCCTTGAGCTCTAGATAGGCGGGATGGGCTAAATTTCTTTCTAGATGTCATTTCATTATCCAATTTCGTCCAGGGACAGCCAACATATTTTGTCAAGAAAAGAGGAGGATCTGGAATTGTTACAAGAAACGAAAAAAGAAAGCAGGAGAATGACCTTATTAAAGGAATAATGGTTAGATCCTCGGATCATAGAGGAAATAAGAAATAAAGAAGGAAAGATGCCTACAGAAGAGACAGAAATTTCCGTTTTGCTATCTTCAAATGCTCAGATCGTCCAAAAGATTTTAGAAGCTAATCGCACCGACTTATCGCTAGAAGAATACCATCAGCTAGCCCGCGAGCTAAATCTCACAGGTTGGGAAATGAAAGACGGTCTTCTCTTACACAAAGATCAGCTAGTTATACCGGAAGAAGGAGAATCAAGGGCTAAGTTACTAGATGAGATTCATCGACGGGCCACTGCGGCACACCCCGGCAAGAAAGGAGACTACCTTATTAGTCAAAAAGAGATATTACTGGCCTGACATGGATAAAGATGTGGCTCGTTATGTTAGCAATTGTCACGTTTGCAGAAAGTCTCATGCTCCGAAATATCTTCCACTTGGGTTGTTGAATCCTTTACCCATTCCTGACAGGCCTTGGAAACACATTGCTATGGATTTCAGATCCCTTTACACAAGGCAAACATGGATATGACAATGTATTAGTTATAGTGGACCGCTTCTCTAAGCGTGCAATCTCAATCCCATGCCATAAACGGTTACCGCAAAGAAGTCGCGAGGTTGTTTTTAATTCATGTCTATCGTCATAGGGTCTTCCTGACACGATAGTTTCGGATAGAGGACCTCAATTCATCTCCGACTTCGGGGATGAGTTGTGCAAGTCGTTAAGCATCAAGTTTAAATCTCTCTACCGCTGATCATCCCCAGACCGATGGGCAAACTGAGACACTAACCAATATATTTCTCTGCGTTTGCGACCATATGTGAATTACTTCCAGGATGATTGGCCAATATAGCTCCCCATTATTGATTGCTGGAGCCCCCCCCCAGGTCATGAGTCGACTGGGTTATCACCCTTTATGGTTGAATGTAGATATGAGCCCTGGATGTCCCTCGACTGGAATGAACTACACGTTAACCTCCCAAGAAAAGAGAAAATGAATCAAGAGGAATCTCGAGTAATACGGAGAATGGAAAGAATATGGGACTTCGCACGCGGATCAATAGCGACAGCACATGAAAGGCAGAAGAAACAGGCAGATAAACACCGCAGGGAAATCGGCTTCGATGCAGGCGATAACGTTTGGATCACCCTGAAGAACTGGAAGATTGGCTGTCCTAGCAGGAAATTGGACTTTCAGATGGCTGGCCCATTCAAGATTTTGCAAGTGGGGAATTCATCAAGTTAGATTCGGCACCTCATTCCCATCAGAGTCAAAACCGCAGTCATTGGATCATTATGTCATGAATAAGCGAATGCAGCTTCCTTCCTTGGAATTCGGAACTTGATTGCCACCTTATCCCCATTAAGATCAAATGGGCATTCCGCAGGAGATCACCGATGGAATTTTCTACTGTTATCATTGAGGGAACGGCGAGCGAAGTACTCTTTTAGCTAATAAGAGTATTACTAGTGACTATTATGAGCCTCGGCTTTACTAGCTAATGAAAGGGTCTTCATACACTCTATATTGCACGCCATATCATGCAAATTAATAATAAGCACTAGGCACACTCGGGAGGTTTTAGGACTCTCAGCTCTCACCGATCAGGCCTACTAAGGCTTCATTACTTCTCATTTACTCTATTCGTTTATTGAGTTACACATCGATGGCTTAGTTCCCTAGTATTCATTTATTGATATAAAGTTCCGAGCTTCTCTATACATAGTATAATTGCTAGTTTAAAACATACAAGAGGTTATTCACGAGGCCCTTCCTATGGAATATCAAAAAAAATCTACTCTGGAAATCTTGTGCATAACAAAATCATCGAATATGATCTTTAAAATTTGCGATCGCGTTTCGCAATGGATGAATTACCTTGAAGGTGAGGCTAGCTTCTACTGCTGACAGTAACTATTCTCCAATATTCACACACTGATTAATAACTAGAATCACCGTCGGAAAAAGAGGTCTATGAATCGGAGGAAGATGATAGCAGTAGTGTGGGTAATCTCGAATTAGATAGAGGCGCGAACTACGAAGAATATCCTTCAGAGTCCATTCTATTTTCCATGGGTCTCAACCGGGTTGCTCTTTTTTCATTTTCTTTACATATACTTATACCATCATGACCACGCTGGAATCAAAGATCATGGAGCCATTATTGACTCTAATGGCCCAGGTAGTGTTACTGTCATGGAGGTTCAAGAGCATATAATGATGCCTGATAACCCTGAAACCAGTAGAGCGTGGGGATTTTGCCATCTTCGAAGGTGAAGGTAAGCGTTGTCTATATAAAATGGCATATTATCATCATGACTTCAAGATTAATGTCATATAGCGCTTAATTCATATATAAGCTTGCCCAATTTATTAAAGGATTTCTCGAATAATATTGTCGTGATACAGACACATCGGTCAATGAAGTCACAGGCTTAATCAAGCCAATAGACAGCACACCAAGCTCTAAGAGGATGGGAATAACATCGAGAATAGGATTTTGATGACTGAAAAAGCTTGGGTCCGCTTGGAAGGATGTCGAGAGGGGCGTATTTCTTGATGGCCATGAGAGAGAAGACGTGATCAAATACCGCAAGGAATTTCTTCTGACCATGAAAGAAACGTCGCCCTACATGGTCGAATTTAACTCGGATGAGACGATGAAGCCAAAGCGATACCCGAGGACTGCAAAATTGGTGAACCAAATCGACGACCCATTGTCGTGATTACACATGACGAGAGCATCTTCTCGGAGAATGATAGACGTCATCAAGCTTGGGTATCTAAGAATGGTACATTCCTTCGGCTGAAAGGAAAGGGGGAAGGGATTATGGTGTCGGATTTTTCTTTGCCATGGTCCCGTCTTAACCTCTTTTCTCTTTCCAAAGAACGTCAGAATGAGTTAGAAGCCTCCGGAATTCCTCGCGAAGCGGCGGCCTTGTTTGAATTTGGAAAGGAAGATGGATATTGAGATGGGCTAAGACTCCTCAATTAGGTGTTAGGATGGGAAGCCTCCCACTAGCCATTCTGTCTATGCCGATGACGCACTGCGTGTGTCACAAATGAACAAGGGAGAAGGCGGAACTCAACTGCTCCTACGTGATGGGTGATGGAAACACTATTACTGCTCAACAAATGTTCTATATAAGGGAGGATCCGACCGGAACTGTTAGCCGAATACCAAAAGGGATCCGAAAAGTCTTGGAGGAACAAGGCCATTGGCCAACTGCTTAGGCCTGTTACTCGAGTGCCCACAGCCTCGTTGCAATGACTGTTCCGAGGCGCAGAGCCGTAGGAATTGTACAAATGCGATGGCTGCAAGAAGCGAAAAGTCCACAGTGGCAAATGCACGCCAAAACGCAACTATGAACTTAGGAAGGAGAGTCGCCGGTGCACCCAAAAACAGTTCTGTGCTCGTTATGACAGGAGACGGAAGGAAGGCTGCAAATAGAGTGAAAGCTTGTCTCCGAAATACAGCTCGAACGATCTGTCAATCTTTTATACTTTCTTCATAAAAATGCTAATTAAATCATTTATAGATTGCTGTGCCCGCCGGCTTCTTGAAAGGGTGAAGCTTGAGAAGCCGATGGATGAGGCCCACCATCACCGTCCTTTTCTACCCTAAGTTCCACTATGAACTTAACCGTATCGAGTACTTTTGGTGTCATGCCAAACGATATGCAAGGGAGAAATGTGGCTACACTCTTGAAAGCATGTTCCTTCCGCGTTAGCTCACGTTGGTAACGGGACCACCTCTGCGTGCTTTAATAGTTGTATGAGAAAAATATATCTATATCAGCAAGGACTTACAGATGGGTCTAAAGAATGGGATGGGAGAATCTCACATCACACCAGAAGATATATCTTCCTTGGTGATGATCGATGAGCAGGGGCAGAGAAGTCACGTGTAAGTATCTAACTAGTTCTAAATAGGAATAATTTATACCTAAGTTGGTATGGTCCATAAAGTTGTGGATGAGGTCAAAAAATATTTCCAACATTAGGTAATCTTTAACTCGATTCAATCCTGCCTTATCAACCTCCTATAGAAATTAAATCGTAGCTTTACTTATTACCATATGTTCTCTAATTTTACGATTTCTCCCGATGTGGTTTAACCATGTTGTGGTTATGGTGATTCAACTTTTGTGAGTCGACTTCGGCTCTTGGATGTCCGCCACTATACAAACACCTACTTGTAGATACAGAAATGATCCTCAACATGATTGTAACTGGTGGTATCGCATATATGTTATTAAGCACAGGGATCGTAATAAGTCAAGTATAAGTTGGACTTGGCAGTCAAATCAAGTCGCTGACTGGTCTGGTTAAGTTGTCCGACGCCTTCACCAAATAAAGCTAGCGTCTCCCCACCAAGCGACTTGACTTGATTGCGACTGGTTGAGCAGAGCTCTCACGCGTAAAGAAGGGAATCAACAACGTAGCAAAGTTGACTAAACCTATTTGAGATTCGCATCTCCTAGGGGTACGATACTTTTATCGTAGATACGGGGTACATTAGTGGATTTCTTACGTTTCATATTGCAAATATATGGGCGAACTGTTAAATTTAGTATAGTACTCTTTCGAATTTTGAATCTTCCTCGGGAATAACGTTAACAATTACATCTGTCTACATCGCTGTGTCAACCGACCGCTGCAAGTTGGACACCAAAATGACATTTGCATCCAGCATTGCTGGTATTGAATCCAGAATCAAGGCCTTGCGGCATTTCTCACCATGCGACGTAAGTAGTGTTTACATCCATACCAGTATTTTGCTAATATACCTCCCGGTTCTTTTTCACCCCGTGTATCCGGGCTTACACTCGGTTCAAACCTCGCTCACGATCGAGGGCTACTTCGGTACTAACGTTGGCAATTACCTAGATAGATCTCAGATGCTCTACTAAAGTTGCATAAGGGTAGTGGTAGCAGTGGTATTGAGAGAAGTAGCAAAACACATGCAGGACATATCCTTGATATTGGTAATCTTTGCACCAACGTTCTCTGACCTTTCTTTCTCCCAATCGCTTCAACTGAGTCAATCATTCGTTACAGCCAGCAAATCCAAGTATCTTGATCACAGGACCCTACATACATCTGTACACACAGGCCACTATGTATAAGCACAGGAATTATGTTATGAAGCCAATGGTTGATGCCCACTATGTAGCGTTCTTCTTCAAACTTGCATTCTCGCTCTCCCCGCAAATTTGATATCTCAAGGCTATTAATAACACATACACAACACGTGGTATACTTTCAGTCCCATTTTCACCATTGGTTGGTCAAAGAAGCGGTTCACCGAAGATCATCGCTCCCGTATCAACCTTCAAATTCATACGCAAGGAAGACGTTGAGACCCTGCCACCTGCGGAGGAACATGGCTTTCCGCCTGGCAAACACTGGGTTGACTGGGCGCGGCCGGGAACCGTCGCCGTTGTTGAGCAACCCCCTGGACAGTACTGTGCTGTTCTTGGTGGCATCCTGGCGGCGCGGATGAAGTTCCTGGGGGTGAAGGCTGCTGTCATTAATGGCAGAGTAAGGGACTTGGCTGAACTGCATAGGTCGGAGTTCCCGGTATGTTCACATATTCTGATCGGTAGCTCACAACCTGGAATTTTTCCGCGATACACTACACTTTTCATATGGGATTTTTAACGAGAGCAAAATTGATAATCTTTGACCAAACTCCTATCTCACCTAGGTCTGGGCCAGTGGAACTTCCACAGTCGGATCTGGCGCGGAAGCCAAACCTGGAGAACGAGAAGTCCCAATAACATTTGGGGGAGTAACAATATCTCCTGTAAGTTATTCACAGCTGCTTCCCCCTTGTACTTTCCTAAGAACAAACCATCGAGTTTAGAAGCCTTACTAGTTCACATCAAACCGCCTATCCTTCTGTCTATGTGTTCTTATCTTCTATTTCCAGGGCGATATTATTATGTGTGACAGCCTCGAAGGCGTCGTCGTCATCCCCCAGAATCTTCTTGACGACGTTCTCGACTTGATGCCCAAACTCGTTACCCAAGACGAGAAGGTGATGGAGGCTGTCAATAATGGCTCTTCTGTCTTCGAGGCGATGAACAAATATCGGAATATTTAGTATGTATTTGTAAATACATACTGCAGACTACAGTGCACAAGAAATAAACACCTGATGCCTGTCAAATTTGAATAAACTGATATTGGTAGCAATAACTACACTAGCTCAATGTGGTGTTGCCGCCTCCAATTAGCCCTCGACATAGACATTTATTTATATGTACATTATTGGACATCTTTGGAGTCCAAGCTACTAATGATTCACCAAGGCGAGTGGATTTCCGGGAAAGTTCCAAAATAAAGGCCGTGATGAGACTGAGCCTGAAGCTTTTAGGGGTATAAGTATTACTCTGTAGTATTCGGAACTTCGTATAATGGAATGATTGTACCGCTTTTGTTCGTTTCCCTCCTCATTCGAGGAAGAGGCGAGAGAAATGAGAAAGAGGAGACGTACAGAAGCGGATCAAAGGCGAACTGAGACGTTCGACTACTCTACAACCCAGACAGCGGCCATGCCCATTCCTGTTCCTACACACATGCTCGTCACTCCAACCTTCTTGTTTGTCCGCTTCAGCTCCGTGAGCAAAGTGCTGACCTGCCGTGAGCCCGTGCAGCCTAGTGGATGCCCGAAAGCAATGGCCCCACCCTTTGGATTCACTTTCCGGAATGGGAGACCAAGTTCCTTAGCACACCACAGGCACTGAGAAGCAAAAGCCTCGTTGATTTCATAAATGTCAACGTCATCCTTAGAGATCCCGGCCTTCGCAAGAGCAATGGGGATGGCTTTCCAAGGACCAATACCCATGAGCAACGGCTTGACACCAACAACGCTTGCAGTCACGTACTTTCCAATGACCTTCTGACCCAGACGTTCAGCAGTTGACCGCTTCATAAGTAGGACCGCAGCGGCGCCGTCGGAGACCTGGGACGAGTTGCCGGCATGGATGCTGCCATCCTTGGCGAAGGCAGGACGAATCTTCCCCAGCGAGTCTGCGGTAACGCCATCTCGAACGCCGTCATCGGCGTTGACAGTGATAGTTCTCTCCTCGTCAGTCTTTGGATCCTTCCATTTAACCTGAAGGGGAACGATCTCCTCATTGAAAAGACCTTCCTTTTGCGCCCGAAATGCTTTTTGATATGAAGAGGCGGCAAAGGCGTCTTGGTCGGCACGGGTGATGTTACAGTCCTTCGCCATTTTCTCGGAAAGAATACCCATTGGTACCTTACAATTGGCCGCTTCCATATGGTTATCGAGTAATTCAGAGAATTCACTAACTGCTCCGGGTCTAAATTGACTGCGATTTCAGAGGCCGGTGGAAACTCGTAAAACGCAGGTAGGTTACATACCCGTAATGAAGACTCATGCTCTCTACACCAGCTCCGATGCCGACATCAATCACTCCGGCTTTAATTGAATTGACGATATCGACCAGTGCCTGAAGTCCGCTTGAACATTGCCGACTAAGGCTCCTCACTGCGGTCGTCTCTGGAAAGCCAGCGACTAAGGCTGCAGCGCGAAACTCGGTCGCACCACCACCAGGAGCTAGGACAGTGCCGACAGCGATATCTTCCACCAGTGACGGGTCAATACCGCTCCGGTTGATGATAGCCTGGAGCGTGCCTGCCAGCAGATCAGAAGGGGCAGTGTCTTTAAAACCTCCTTTGCGTCCCTTCGTAATGGCCGTTCGAAGAGCGCAGGTCACGACGATGTCATCCGGATGCTTCTCAGTGAGCGCAGCAACTCCCCTCGCGCCCTGCGGCTGGGGGTCGAAATGGGAGGCAATCTGAGAGAGACGCTGTTGGGCTTAAAGGTTCATGTGTTAGCATCTCACTGAGGTGTGATCACAGGCTCCATCCATACCTGAGGACATGATAGCTAGTAGGTATATCCAACACAAGTATAAGAAGTAGCAGCTGTAATGAGAAGAGCAATGAACAGAGGTTTCAAACGCCGGAGAGAATAGAAAATTAAAGACTTGATCTCTCTCAAGATGTTGACCGCGTAAGCATAGGGATAATATACGAGAGTCCATACCGTATGATACCATACAATATATACACAGGGCTTGTATATATAATGATTAGTCATCATATCCACTCTTGTCCCTACATCTGGCTTGCAGTTGATCGTGGCCGGAAATTTGTCCATGCTCAGATCTTCCCCGCCTGATCGATTGCATTAGTGCCTTACTAATCATGTCTTTAATACGGCTGTAATGCCTAGTCAATTTCATCTCCGTACTCCCCTCATGGTTCAACTATCATATGTCATAAATTATTTATCAAACCTCGGCATATGAGCTTAGTAGTATGACACTAAGATATACTGTACGTGCCACGTGGTATTGCCAGTTCCTATGTTAGGTGACTGTCCCTTCAAAAATTAGAACACGTGATTTTTTTAGATTATTTCTCCACTGTTCATTTACCTTTCATTCGTTTATTCAAGTTTAGAGTCCGCATTGTAGCAATACAAATAATGAATTCTTAGCGTCCTACATATCAGTTTCTTCATAGCTTGTATTTTCGGTGCATTTTTCTCGCTCCTTCCGATTCCGCCTTTAGTGCGGCAGAGCATTTGAGTTGATTAGTAAACGGCTGGTCTAGTCTAGTTACATGAGGCCTTTGAAGGGCAGGTTCGGTACATGATTGGTTCTGATCTACACATTAGTAAAGTGGCGATGGCAGCTAAGCGAGGTGCCCACTTACCGTTTTGATGTGTCGAAGGTTGGGATAGATAATTTACCTTTCTTCCCATACCAGACGTTCGTCTATTTACACCATTCTCCCCGTACCAACGTTGTCAATTCCTTCCGAAAAGTATCTTTTTCCCTGAAGCTAGCAAAAGAATCTTAAGATGGAAAACCCACCCAACAAACTTAAGTCTGGTGTTGGATGTGCAAGGCTTTCCACGATAGCGATGGTTTTAACTTGAGATATAAAAACGGAAAGCAGAAGAAACTTTGTAATCGCCACGCAAAGAAACGGGGCCTAGGTGAGGCACTAGGATTCTGGGGCTTGACTTCGGTCATGGAACTATCCTATATGATATCTTCAATTGACTTATTTACCTGTCCGATGTGACTACCAATATACTAGCCAAGTTGCTAATCTATAACTTCTTGCAGGGGCAAAAACACCCACCGGGGCTAGATTGCGCGTTCGGTTTGGATAGACTTCCGGTCGGTTTCGGCGTCAAGTCGTTTAAAAGGGAGGATAGCAGCATTGTTCGGGAACCATTAAATAATGCTGTTGGCAATTTTGATTTGGCAGGTTGGCGGATTCCGATTCTGACACAAGAGAACCCTATAGCACAGCTTGAGATTTCCCTATTAGAGCCATCGCTTGACCAGCGCATATTACTGGTTATCATATGGCATCAATACCATGAACCATACTTAGACCGCCATCTCTCCTCTGATGTCATGGAATTCACCCATCAGCGGACTACGGCTTCTTCGCCAGCAGAAATATATCGTGAATTACAAACGTTGAAGCCATTGGGATGGGAAAATGCTAATCTAAGTCAAGCATACTACCAATGGCAGCTTGCCAATTCGAACAAGTGGCGCCGCCACCCTGGCCCTTTCTATTCTAAGAACCTACTCTCAGAACATCCAGATTGGCGTCACCACAAGGGCACACCGTTTTCCCATGTGTACCTGAGTATATATATAGAGCCTTCGGCCTCCTCGTGCAATCCTAGTCTCTCTTTGTGAAGGTTGAGGGGAAAGCCTCTGCCGGGCTATGAAGGCTAGCCCTCCATATTCCCTTCCTGCACTTTGTTCCTGTCTTGTCCTCCGGTTCTCTTGCCATCCACGCTTCTCGCATTATTGGGTTTAGGTGGCTCAATAACCCATTTAGTCCAGATAGTTTTAGTACTATTAGGGTTCTAAGAAATCATGTCATGAACTTAAATTATATAATCATGACCCGTATGACATGACGACCCCTTATATGATCACTATAAATTCAGAATCACGTGAGTTTGCCAGCACTTCTAAAAGGCTCTAACTAAGGCAAATTTCGTCGCGCACACTTCCTGCAGGCCCCTGCTAGCAGCTGCAGACACGACTCTCAACAATCTTGCCATTGGTCGACCTCGATCAAAATGCCTCTTGCTCCAGTTCTAGAAGTCCATCAGAACTTTCTCCAGGTCGAGTATCGGCCTGGTCAACGAGTTCACAAGGTATATCTTCGGTACCATAATAGAGCATTCAATTTTATGAGAATTTTCTCACCTTAGTATCTCCAAGGTAGACGCGTCCAGTGCAAGTGCTGCGGCCATGAAATGTCGCAACACGTTAATCATCAGCAAAATCATCTCGAGAAATGCAAGAAATACCTCGAACAACGTGCTGTAGCAGAAGCCTCACAGGCGTCCTTCAATAGCCTCCGTCTTCCTACTCCGGAAAAAGGGAAGCAGCAACCAGGAGTTGTCTTAAGGCCACTAGTCCAACAACAAATTGATGTTGAAACCCTTACTATTCAGCAACAGATGGAATTGGATAATAAGTGCGCAATGGCCACATATACCCAGTGCTTGCCTTTTACAATTTGGGAAGGACATGAGATGAGAAGCTTTTTGGCAGGCTGACAACATGCCTATAGAACTTCTTTGGCGTACCAACTTAGTGGCCCGCTGTTAGACAAGAACTTTGAAACTATGAAGTCTAAAGTCGATAATATTATCGAGAAATTGGCTAAGATTGATCTCACTATCGATGAATCCGCTACAATCGGCAGTCTCAGAGTTATTAACACTAGTGTTCATACCGCCTCAGGTGTTTTCTTTCTCGAAACCTTGGAACTGCCTGCCGAATATTAACTCCGATTGGCGTTCAATTCATTGAGACGAAGCTCGTTCTACCTTAGGTAGTCTTTGCCGCAATCCTGACGTTTCTATCAATAGCCTCGCGACTAACACAATGTGGAACCATGAGATCCCTGTGAGCTAAATTGAAACCCAAGCCTCGATACAATCACACGTTCTCCATTCCATGTAATCCTCATGGAATACAACTCCTTATCAAGCATATACGGACGTCAAGGCTTTTAGGGCTTTGCGAGATGTTTAAAAAAGCGCAGAAGATCGTTACGTTTTTCTCGAACGCAAAAAGCAACTTCCTTCCCTTTGCCAACACCAAAAACGGCTCTATAACCATTACAGGTCTTTCGTCATAGCCGCTGAGACGCGATGGGGAATACAGTATAATATGCTCTCTTCTGTCATGTAGTCTAAGGATGCTTTGCGGGACTTTGCCGATGATTATCGCGCAGACTGTGTATCTATCAAGGATACACTGCAGGATTCCGTTTTCTGGTTGAACTAGGCGACCTAGTGAGATTGATAACGCCAGTTCACGAGTTCCAGATCGAGTCGGAAGGTAGCTCATTTCGTATGGGCCGTGTTTACGCTAGGTGGTTAAAGATTATAGCCCATTTCGGTAAACAACGAGAAGTCGAGTTCCGCACTCAGCTTCTTGCGATCGCGGCTTCATCTACAGCTTGGAGAGCTCTCAAGGATAGCATGCCATCGCTATTGTTCTGGTAGTTTTCTCATGTTAATACCAAAGTACTATCAGAGCTTGCCATGCGTTTGTTTGAGACGCCCGCCAATTCCGTTCCTTCCGAACGTGCTTTCTCGGCGATGAATCTTGCTGCAACGAAAAAGCGCAATCGTCTATCGGTGAAGAAACTGAGTAAGCTATGCTATATCTACATGAACCCCCAAGCGCTTTCCCATCCCCATAAAGAACTAATTCATCTATCAGATAACCAGCTTGTAGCTATAGAGAACCTGATCTTTGGGTTTGAGGTGGTCGATCTGAATGCGCAGAAGGAGCTAACAGTTGGTTTGGATGACAATGGAGTTGATGCTAATAAAAGGGACTCCTCGATGAGATGATGGATCAAACTTACTCGCTCCGTGATAAACAAGTATAGTGTAGTCATGTGATTAAAACTTATGACACATGATCAGTGGTCATACCTCTGTGACATCATTTGCGGGTTTACAGTTAAACGGGAGTACAAAAACATGGTTTCTGAGAACCCTAAGTACTATACTTATAAGTTACTGGACAATCCGTGAATTTATGTACGAGTAGCGCGGGCGGTTATACATAGTAGTTTATACATCCTAGAACCTATGGAATCCTTGAAGACATGCGTCAATTGTGGGCTCCGAATTCCATACAAGGAGAGGCTCAAAACCTACTATGACGTTGAGAGACTGCAAATAAGGTATGACCTCATTCACCTCAATGCCTACTCCTACTGACAGGCTAGAATGTAGGCTTATAAGCCGAAGCGACAAGAATGGCAGCGGCTCCCCCCCTCCCCACGACACAAGCTATACTACCTCGTAATGATTCCACTTCCTCCACTCCTTTATATCATCTTTGCGTTGCGGTATTTATAATTTGGATAATTAAGAGGAGGCAGCCACTTGATGTGAGCTGGAGGCTACTCGCCGATGTAACCGTAATCCACGAAGAGCTGGCCCAAGCCCATCTCCCACACTAGACTTGCGTCGAATATTGGCTAGACTGCGGTTGGAGGATCAGAGTTTACCTGCGTCATCTATCAAAACCATAATACCCTCCCACTTTATCTACCAAGATTATGCATAATACAAGCGCGAAGCGAGCATGATCGTATTCAGGCTGGTGTTAATACTGCATATATTGTATGCGTGGTACTTACTTCGAAAGAGAGATGACGATGACGTATTGTACTCCCTGCAAGCGTATCTTGCCTCGACTAACTGGCCTTCTGTGATGAGTTTGGTGTAAATGTGAGCAACCGTTCTACATCCCTTGCAACAGGCCTCACAATAAGCCGTACAACAAGCCCTGTGAGCTCCATATCTTCGCTTCAGGGTTACGGCCCCGTGTACAGCAGGCTGTAGTGAATAATGCTATTCCCTCTTACACAGGCACCTACTGCTAGCAATCCTTCGATCCAGATGGAAGATCCAACTTGCCGGGTTATGGACCCCATTATAGAAGATCCAACTTTTCTTTCGCACCCTAACTTATATCGACTTTCGGTATGGTCACTACTCCCATGTTGACCAGTCTCTTAATAATAATGAACCGTAATAATGAGGATCGATCGTGGTTTACTTGCGGGGTTTAGAATTGACGTGCACGTGGCTCAAACGCCGCGAATCTGACAGCCTGGGCCGTAGACCGCTGTCAGGAGTTTATGCTTCATTAAGACAAGCTGGTCCTCCTTGCCGTCGGTGAGGAGATCTAGGTCTGTGATTTTTCCTAATCTCCTCGACTGTTCTAGCCCGGCGTGCCCGCAATCTAGTTTCCGGAGCGGAGGCATTCCTACGTAAATGCATCGCGATACCGGTCTCTTTCCTGTATGAACTAGAAGATCTCCTCATCCTTTTCATAAAATTCCCAGCTGTTAGTATCGTCGATATCTAGCATGAGGCCATACAAGCGTTCAGGATGTTCCTGACCCCATCTGAGGAAATCCCCCTATGATACTTCTGTTCTCTTATCCCTTCCTAGGGACAAGCGGGACTCTATCATATTGGCTCTCACTAGGCCTCGCCATCGTGGCCATTTCTCTTCAAGGATGTCGCTCCTGTTGGTTCTGGTTCTGAGATACAGCTCTCGTGGGATGCAGCCAGGCTCAGACAAGCAGGTGTCAAAATAATAAAAAAAAAATAAGGGTTTAGAGATAGCTACATAGTATATTCTGTGACGATGCCAGCTGATACTATTATCAATCTATGGAGACCAAGTCCGACGATAAAAACGAGACGGAGATAGTTGTAGGCATTATTTCTAATATCAACGCTCACCCATGAATCCCAGATGAGAATGGGACGTATCAGTGGCCCCGCAGGTTCTTATGCATCGCGTAACTGCTTTCGCCTATGGGCCTATTTGCGAGTTAATTGGTATATCAACCAAGCCAGTGGCCACGATGGGCAAGATCAGTGAATGCCAATCAAACTCCTTGTGCTGAAAACGAACGATGATCGTCGAATCACGGTTGGTGAAAAATAAAGCACGATTACCTGGACAGGTTTAATCGAACCTCGGATCGACCTCGTTACTTGTCGATTCCGGACAGCGTTATGCAAATGTAAGCTATCCTCAATAAAGATCACTGCAAGGCTACGGCACCCTGGAGGAAGGCCTTCAAGGAGGAATCGAAAAAGTTATTCGCTCGGAGATGATTGAAAACTCTGCCCAGCATTACCATACTAACGCTACTCAATAGACCTGTCTGTGGATGCTCATACTTTGTAAACTCGCAGTTTCCGGTCTGTAAACATATTCTTTTCTTTCGCGAGCCTATCTCGGATCCAATACGCTTCTTCCGAGAGATTCGAAGGCAAAGAGGATCGCCATTCTGGACACATGAACTACTAAGGCTGCGGCCTAAGTACCGCTTAGCTGATGTTTAACCTAATACCTAATACTTCTCACTGAGATAATGATGAGTCTTCTTTTGATTTAGACGAAAAATGATATTGATGCCAGCGTTAGCTTCGAGGACGGGGGGTGGACCTCTCATTCGGAGGATGATGACATTATATCCCGCAGCTAATGAAGATCAATTACCACCCGATTGGGATGAGATAGAACAGTTTGTTGCGGATTAAATTGTGGCCGGATGTTTCCAATGATCCCCATGTTTGAGGCATTGCGCACTGGCGTCGAAACATTTTAAGTCTCCTGGACTAAAGCCTGTAATGAGTTGCTAGTGGCCATCGCCTCTCGAAGAAACCTATAATTCCCTTTGGAATGCTGATTTTTTGCTAAGGCTGACCACTTGTTCGACTAGCATCTCTGCCACCGCACCTGGGATTATTGTAGATACATACATACAGCTTTAATAATCTAGTTTATCATCCATCCTTTCTCTTAATCGATTCCGAGCCCTTTACTTCAGAAGTATCCTCAAGTCGCTAGAAAAGTAAGTAGAACCCCCGATGCCCGATCCAATATTCGATCGCTATGTCAACATCTGTCCTCACGTTCATAACGGTAGTGTCCAGCAGCTTCTCCGAGAGTATCCAGATTTCCGAGTTAAGTGCGCGGAAAGAACTTCATTGGGACCTAGGCTGCTGTCTAACAGGTTTATTTTAAGGAAGTGATAGGCAACTTCCTTATGTAGACCCTGCATTCTCCTTGCTGGCATGCTTCGTCTTTCGCTTTGTCTACAACAGAAGACATTACTAAGAATCTCCAACCAGCAGTGATCACTGGGACTCATGAATAATGAGGGCCAGAGAAGGGGCTACATTTGTGTTTACTATGCAAACGACCATAGATTGCTTTTCTATACTCCACAATTCCATGTTATGACTGAATCGATCCGATTTCTATCAACACCGACCGCGACTCCTAGCTATGTCACTAGCTAGGGTACTACGCAACAAGAGCTTTTATCCACTTACCTGCATGCTGAGTGCCCTAGCCTTCTATTTTCTCTGCCGCTGGAATCTTGGCGACGACACATTCCCAACCCTCGGCACTCTTACAACACTCGGCGGTCGTGGACTGTGAAGGCTTGCTGCGACTATGCAGGGATGGTTTCGGCCAAAGAATACCCATACCTGGCGACCCTCGGGTGCGAAGATAGCCGAGCTGAAAGGGGTTTCAGAGGAGCAAATCCGCCGCGCTGAGCATACACCAAGCCTTTGCCGCAGTTGTGGACCAACTAAAGGCTCTGGGATGCCCGTGTTCGGGCGCTATCTGCCATGGATAGACGACTGCAAGCTGTGGAAGCTCGCCCTGAGCGGATTGAGCAGAAGACTTTGGAGGGGGTTCATCAGAAAGTCCTTGGTATGGTCCGTGACACAGTCTATAAAGTGGTTGGGGGATAACCAATGGGGCGGCCAGGCTCTATCCGACAATTTCGACCCTTATTGTCTAGCAGTCTAAGGCATCACATGGGAGCGATTCAAAAATGCCGCCACTATTTACCATGACATCCCAATCTGTGGTTGGTGGCTAGCCATAGGTCGTATATACTCCCATGGTAAAGAGTTTAGATAGCGCCCACCAGTTATTCCAGGTTCCAGCGCCCCGCATGGTGGATTCGTTTTTCTTCTCCGAAACCCCTTTCAACTCATCCACAATACTCTTAGCCGAAAATACCCCCGCGTGGTCATGGAGGGCCTTCGTGGTCCACAACCGCTGAGTGTTGCAAGAGATGGCGTAGTCGTACAAGGCGGATCGGGTGCCGAAGTTGGGGAATACCTCATCGTCAAGATTCCAGCGACAGAGAAAATAGAAGGCTAGGGCACTCGGCATGCGGGTAAGTGGATTCATGCTGTGTAGTGCCCTAGCCGTTTCCAGGCGGCCGTGTCGATTCTCCTTGCACGCACGCGTAGTGTCGCTGGGGCCTTATCTTGTGAACTTAAATCCGAGATATTGGCATCAGTCGCTGTCACAGGTGGGCATGTGATGACTAAGTTTGGTGGAGAGGAGAGCTTTGCTTCCATCAACGGTCACGGTGTCTCCATCGGCATACCGTTTCCGAATCACTAATGTCATGGAAATTAATATGTTAGGAAAGTGCGTATATGGCTATTTTAAGTAGATCCTCACCTATTATAGGTCAAGTATATATCTGCTGGCCGTGACTTGTGGGTTGTTGCAAACATATCCTGTGCGTTGGCTTGTAGCTCAGGCATTATTCATCACCTCAAGATCTGAGGCCATTGTAGAATGGAAAGGAATGTGTTAATAACTGGGTATATAGATGGGATGCGATATGGAAACGGTTGAGGGAAGTCTACCTATCTAGAATTGTGGATAGTATAAATTCTTAACCGAGCTCAACTTCTCTTGAAGGGGCTCCATAAATTTCCGTGTTGGGGAAGAGATGAGATGGACCAATTGCCCAGTCGTCACCATTCGGCAACTATGATACGTGAAGCTTCTATGACCAATTAATTAGTCAGCACTGCTGCCTGACACTAGGCCCGGGTAAATGTTAGCCCAACCCTCCAACAAGACTTCTCAAAGTGGTACCAGACACTAATCCTTATGAGGGCAAAGTGACCTGACCACAGCAACGCAACGTCGAGAAATTTTAGAAACGTTGTGTGCTCATCGATACGTTGCTTGGACGAAGGAACTAGGAACTTAACACACACCTATTAGGAAAACACTAAACCATCTAGGGTAGGGGCTAAACTGTAATAGGCTAGGCCCAATTTGGGGCCCAGTACACCCAAACTCTGCCTCTATCCTCTATAGGTACCTAATCATAGGATGAATGATAACTATTTCGTGTTCTGATGTATTATTATATCATCGCCATAATGTACAGTTGTATAGACACTCATCTATGATTAAAACACGTCTACCGCTCATTGAATTAATCCTTCTCTCTTTCTCAAATGTCAAAAACTCACATGCTGCTACCGTCCGCCACGGTATACCGATGGCTAAGCGAAGCAGCGATTCCGTCTTCTCGTATGTGTTGGAGCTGGGCTTGTCACCCAACCAAATGGAATATTCAATATGAATCCATTGTGAGTGCCGAGCTCCGATTGACCATTTGTTTTCTCTTCCTTTTTTTTGGTTGCTATGGACTCACAAGACAGAGGGAAAACGGGTTCCAGAGCCAGATAGTCGTCCCCGGTAATCGACTCCAACGACCTTTGTCCGCGAGAACATTAGCCTCATATTCTTCTTCGTCTTCTCCGTCCTTCTCGCGTCTTGCCTTAAGAACGCCGAATCCACGGCCACTAGATACCACGACTACTTCAACCACGGAGACTGAAACATCTAGCTGGGATGAAGAGTCCCCGACTGAAATAGATGGCGAACTCGCACCATACTATAGTCCCTACAAACCAAAGCGACAATGGCCTCCAGATATGTCCAAACTCTCGTCTAAGCATCAGTTCCGGCTAGAGCGGAAATACCGTCGGCGCGCTGCGCTCAAGTATGCACGCCCGAAGTGGGTGAAAGTGACAAAGTTAGCTCAGTGGGCAACGATCACATGTGAGTACGGAGAGTTCCTTTAAATGAAGCTTAGAGAAGCCAAAAAAAAGAAGTGAAGAAAAAAGAGGGAATGGAAGGCAGAAAAGTGGACAATATTGTTAACGTGAAGAGATGAACAGTCGTCTTGGTCTATACGGTCCTCTTTCTGGAATGGGATTCAAAAGATAACCCGCTTAAGGAGGTAAAGATCACAGAGGAATCGTGCTTTACTCAATGCTAATCACTTCATCTTAGTTCCGACAAGAGTTCTTTACAACATTTAACTCAATCTTCCACCCTCCTACGCCGCCTGCTCGACGGGCTGACAATCACCCTCGGAGCTAAAGTATGGTTTATAGCAACGAAGAGGATTTACGAAACACACCCACTGCATCATCCGACCCTATCGTAGCCTTAAAGTAGATAATGAAAATAAAGCCGGAGGGGAACACCGATCGGCGCCTGGTCGCCAGATAATCGTCATGTAGCGGGACACCATGATAACTTTCTTACGATATTCAAGATTCATACCTAATGCGATTGCCGAGATCGATCCTTCATAGTAGTATAGTTAGGTAGTTCATTGCAACTAGTATTCTTACCATATTCAACTAGAGTGAAATCCCTATCATACCACCAGATCAATAACCCAAAAGGTAGCGGCAGCCTCTTCAATGGCACAGACAGCATTGCACATAGCGCCTGCAGTTATAAAAGACTCGCGTGGTGTATCTCCTGGTTTCATGCAATCTTGTAACAAGTCCCTAATGATGGTCACTTATACAGATATCATCCAGCAAACATCTCTCGAAACGAGAATAATCGTCAATTGTCATCGATTCATGAGTCCGTTCATCATGCTGTGGCCGTCGTGGCATCAGGGGCATGCAAGTCAAAGAGACAAGGGAACGAACACGAAAGAAACTTGAAGCGCGGCTAGAAAGGGGAGAGGAGAAAAAGACAAATTGTGCCGTTTCCTTCAAGCAGCTCGTGCTTTCCAAAATCCAGACATCCCTAGATTAGGCGACCTAAAACCATGTCAAGTGAATAAAGTAGTAAGAGAAGTAAAATGACCAAAGAAATTCGTTAGACCTGTTGTGATTAGACCATTTTTCACAGCCATTTACCGAGATTATCATCTCTCTCCAGGCTCTTCTCACCATTTTCCAAGTCAATGTCAAGTGCCAGCTTTGGTGGGTCATCGAGGTTGCCTTTCTTTGGACTCACACAGGCGGTTTTGCCAATCGACTTCGCCGGGGATCCGGGTTCGCTCATTCGCGGTGGTCCTTCTCGGATATATGTATAAGGCCACCCGTCCTCCATCGCTGCTGCGATCCATGTCTTCAAACAGTCATGCACGGCAGAGTAGAACTTTTCCTTGCAAGTGCGCAGACTCTTGCCCATGACTTTTTCAAAGCCAGACGCCCGAAGTTCAGTGCGCAGCGCGTTACGCGCATCGCATGTCGGTAGTGATGCAATCAAACCATTCATCAGATCTAGGTGTGCGGCGAGGTAGTTTGTGGCGTCCCATTCGACTCCTCCAACATAAGGAGCGGCAGGGACCGGAGGCCTTGGAGACGGGAAATGTCGTTTTGAATAAGGAATGGCTTCCTCAAATCTACCTGAGGAAGTGCTAGGCTGGACAGCAGGGATGACGTTTAGGTGGTGCAAGAATATCCAAAATACTTCCTTAGTCACATTAGTTACTTCTTTACACCAGACTCGGTATGGGCGGGCTTGATAAATGTTGGCAATGAATTCTAACGGCTGGTTATCCGAGGGAGAAGGATCGCGGAGGTAGGAGAGGATCTTTAATGCACGGGATGATATTTCATCAATGGATGTGGCGGACAGATAAGTGAATAGGAGACTGATAATAATGCCACGAGTAGTAAACTCGCTAGGGCCTTTCTTCTCTTCATCAAAGAGCATCCTCAGCAAGGCGGGGAATAATTCCTCTTCAATTGTTGTGAGGGCTTTCAACGCAAGTGACGTGGTGCAGAGGGCTTTCAAACAGAGCAGGGTTTCATGAAGGAGTGTATCCTCATGTTCCTCTCTAGTTAGTTGCTTAGCAGAATATCCTTTCTGACTGTGTGTGCGGTTGAGTCATACCTCCATTCCACTTTCGTGATCCTGTATAGAAGTTGCACGAGTTCATTCATCCCGCCATCGGAGATGAAAGTGTCAACCCAGCTAACCGTCTCATTTCTCAGAAGAAGGCGAAGTTTATGCAGTTTTCCGACCTCCACGATTTCTGGCTTTTGAACTTCTTTCAGATAATGGATAAAGTCGGTAGGGTCGGCACTCATGTCCAAGTGAGGTGTTGTGACAAGAGATGCCATTGAACTTGATGGAGTTAATTGCTTCGATGAGCCCGGTCGGGAGAAATCCACCGATATTGGGCGCTTGTGTGAGCTTCCGTTTTCGGATTTTTGGGCTTTTTTAGAAGGCGATGCTTCTCCCTTGGTCCATGTAAAAGTCCGGCTTCTCGTCTGTGGCTGAGGGCCCCTAACATCAGGGGTCGGTTTCTCCTCAGTTGGAGTCCTGGCTATATCTTTGCTCCGTCTCTGGCGTCCTGAGGAGCCGAAGCTCGTTCCTTTCGATGAAACCGAGCTCAATGAGCTCTCTGCGCGATCCTTCTGAATGAAATCGGCCTTAATGTTGGTGTCCAAAGACCTCATCTTATCCCGCATGTTCTGAGGGACATTCCTAGCATCCTGAAATTTAAGTTTAGCGTTTTGCTCAAATGGACATAACACGATGGGGTCCCTCACCAAAAGCTTCTCAAACTCGCTCTCAATTTGATTTGAATTCAAGCCTTTCTGAACATTCGATGCCTTACCATTGAATATGGAGACACATGCCATCACCCGTGAGCCTCGTGGGGGACCGGAACCACGCCCAACATTAGGATCGGACCGGGGCTCTGGTGATGTGTCGTTCTGGATTCGTTCGGTGACGGCCGTGGACTTATCTTGTGATTGGTCAAAATTAGGATCCTTAGCGGATGGGATACGTTGTCCATATCCCAAAATTTCTCTAACTCTCCAGGGGTTGGACGAAATATTATCTGACTTCGGTCGCGGCTTTGGGTCAGAGCGTTTGGCAAGTGTTGGCTGATAGTCGTAAAAGTTTCGTTGTTTCGATGGAGAGTAGCATTTCGGTGTGTACAAGGAGACCTCCTCATCTAGGGTCCTACAGCTATCCGGAATGTATGGTCCGATGGAGTCCACCGGCTGTAACTGCGTGGCATATTGAGCCCAGACTGGTGACGGAAGCGATTCTGTGGGGCTTTGATTTTCTTTATCTCGAGTCTCATTTGGGATCTCATTCTTATGCCCACGTTGGGATCTCTTTAAAATGGCTGACAGACTTGTTGATGACTTGATTTTCTTGATTTTGCTTCCCTGGGATTCTTCCTGATGGGACCCAGTATGCTTCTGTCCCTTTCTATCCTTGTCCTTCACTAGAGCTTTAAGTGACAAGGAACTTTTCGAATATTTGTGCAATTCCTCCTTGTCAGTTCGGCTTGCTGCGATCTGTGGGAAGTGTGAACTGACGGCAGCATCCCTATTGTGGGGCCGTTCCCCGAGAATACAGTGATGGGACTGGAAGTGAGGATGATCCGCAGGCAGTATAGGAGCAACAGAGAACGTGCTATTTTCCTTTATTTTTTGGATGAGGGCATCGCCGGCTGAAGGGCTTCTTTTGTGGCCCTTGGATGAAAGGATTGATCGGAGAACTGAACTTTTAGGCTGGGAACGACTCGTATCATCAAAGATGTTGGAGACTTCGGGACCCATCCTAGCATGACGAGTCCCCAGGCATTCGTTAGAAGAAACGAGATCAATTCAGACAAATGGGCTATCGACTCACATCGACCGTCACTCAAGGGACAGGGAGCCCACAATGAATCCAGCAGCACAACAGAGATCTTAGACAACCACAGACGGAGAACTAGAGAGCAGCAAAGAGGAGAGAGCCCGGATGGTGAACACAAGAAGCAATCCGGGGATTGTGAAAAGTATCTGGAGTTTGGATAAGCATCGGCGTATCTAGCAGGAGTCTCTTATTCTACCATATGATAAAATACATGGCGTGTTGGAAGTGCTACTAAATCGATGTGCCGACGTTGCTGTAAACAGTGACATATTGCGGAGGGTTGCTGGGGCAACCGCAACCAACCGGTCAGATCAATAACGCGTCACGCTAGTATGATAGCGAATATTAAGTATTTTACTAGTCGTGAGTACTAGGCTTTACTTTTATGTCATAGCATGCAAATGGACCAGATGTGGTTAAATGAGCGGATAATTCGTGAAAGGTCACATTGCACCAATGCGACATCCCCAGCCGTCGAAAATCTAACAGACATTAATAGATAGATCCCATGACTATTAGAATTAATTTATAAAGGCATCCGATCAATGGGGAGCACAGTCCCGAAAATTGTCGAAAATGGATAAACTTGATATCCGGATTTGCATCACTGGTACTATAGTATTATCGATTTATTACAAGGAAGGGTGCTAAAGTTTCTATATGGATATAATGCTAGTAATACATAGGCCCACTCAGTCTCCATGGACGTATTTGACAAGAACATGAAAGATACGAAAATATTTTAGTATCTGTACAGCAGGTGTCTCGATTGTGTGAAGCGGTATTATTTAGAGCCCATAAGGTAGTGAGTACTGATTACCTTTTCTTTGTGGCTGTGAGTTTGTTATCTTAGCTCCTCGTATGTACATATTAGCATTCTGAAAATTGCAAACTGATCGTATGACAGAAGCTTCCTCTACAACTTACTAAAGAGGGATTCCAGACAGCGGTGCTTTATTGGTTTCGACCTTTTAATTATGACTGACTCACTGGCTACTCTTTTTTAGAGGTAATTTCGAATTCGAAGCTATTTTTCAATGTGAGATAGCTAGTCGTTGTGTGGGCCTATAATTTCCCAAAGAAATTGAAGCGTTGTGTGGAGTTAATCAAGCTTGTCTTGAAAGATCGACAAAGATATCAGAGATTGGTTGAAAGAACAGATCGAGGCAGTCGTTGGCAGAATACCGATCAAGAAGGCGGTGTAATTCCTAAGGACATTCCTAACGTGACTATTGGCGGATACTCCTAAGAACGTTCCTAAGGGTAGGAGGAGCGCTACTATTGGCGGATATTCCTAAGGTTAAGGAATATACATTCGTTTGTATGGGGTCTAAGGTGAATTCTATTTAGATATTTCTATTAATAATTTATTACTTATAGTTTAATTTAACCGCGAATACAGCAGTCTCAGACGTTCCATTTTTAGTAGAGTTATGCGGTCACGTGTAGATGAAGCCAGCATGGCTGAGAAAGTAAACACATATTGCATGAAAGTGATATTCTCATATCGGGTACTTGGTCACTTCTTACACTTTATTATTCAGTCAACTATACTCGTTGAGCACCTAGACGAGTTTCTATTTGCCCCTTCTCACTCCGGCATAAACCTACGCGCCTGCACTAAGGTTGGCTGGGCAACAGTCAACGTCTGTATACAAATAGGTCTAATAAAAAAACAACTTTTTGGTACGCTACAGCTAGATGGGTTTCCACCTACCTAACGAAGCCATTAATATTGCAATTTCTATCGGTTTAGGAGAGTTGAGGGGGCAGCCGATCAGGAAGCCTTGTGAGGCAGCGGGTGCTAACTTTACCACTACAGATACCGACAAGTACCTTAAAGTAGGGATGGAGAGTGTACAATTTCTATTTGACATTGTCCAACCTCTATGTAACGGCCAAAGCCAGCTTGTATTCCTAACCGACCGTAGCCCGAACACGCATACAGCGGGAGTAGCCCGTGACACTCTAGAGCTGATATCAAAACAACAGGCACTCCTAGGTTATAGGACAACCATATTCCCCGAAACTACTAATAAGCCGGTAACGTGATACTGAACTACTGTGGCATCTGCTATAAGTTACTAGTATACGCAGTGTGTATAAATAACTATAATTTTTGATGACATATGTGCATTTCTATTATTTTTTGGGCGGTGGTATAGCCACACCAATTTCCTTCCTGCCACACCAACTATCTTCCTGCCACACCTCTAACTTAACTAAGCTTAGTGTCCATGAAGTAGTGACTGGAGCTTGCTTGCGCATTATTCTACTTAACAATGCAGACATATATTTCATGCAGCAAAAATTTCTAAGGCACTTTACATGTGTTAAATACCACTCGGCTATAAGAAGTTGCGCTGTTTTTTTTACAAGCTAATAGCATCTTTAATTCTAAGCCGCTTATCTAACAACATGCAATTTGTCGCTAGGACCTAACTAGGTGTTACTTGTTAGAACTAAATGTTGGATACGTGCTGAGTTAAAAAATTGAGGCTTGTTGATTGTTATGTTCTCGCTAAGTACAGAAGAAAACTTTTATCACTAAAAGGTAAATCATGCCTGTCATACATACTTCGTTGATACTTCGTCAGCTTCGCCATCATTGCTCCCACGACCGCGACTACAGCCACGACCACGACCACCCCCTGCTGACCCAAGTTCGGCTCCCCGACCGCGGCCATTACCGCGACCTTCCTGGACTGATGGGTCTCGCCGGATGCTAGTACCTGTACCTGTCTCTGCCTGGGTAGGCCGATTAATGGAATTCACCGGACGGCCGCGGGTTCGCACAACGCGTGGCTCCAGAATCAATAGACGGGGGACGCTCATAACTGGGATAAAGATGCCAATGTTGATGGAATTGGTCTGCAGAGAGTGGGAGCCGAGTATCTGAATGGTGTTTTAAGACATGGATACATGTGATTCCAATGGTTCTTGCTGTGACTCCCGTACAAGGCTTAATTGGTTCTTTGCCTAGCCCGACTAGGAGATGATTGCTGTAGGTCACGAAGGCTTTCCGTAGCGCATACTGAGAAATCTTCGTGACTACATCACAGAACAAAGGAATCAAAAGCTTTACCCGCTTTGAAACCCTCTCATCATCACGCTGTTGCTCAATACGAATATGCTGGTAAGTTATCGTGCGCTCAAACGATTGTACAGCCGTCAAGAGATCGTTAGTAGATACACCAAGACCCTTCTTCAACATCCAATGCGCCCGTGAGGTAGCGCTATTGCCAAAGTGCTTGTAGAACTTGGTGTAACACTAAAAACTTCCTTGCTGTATCATCTCTCAGCCATTCCTCCTCAAGGTAATTAACAACCTCGCGGAATATCTCGCTGCTATACTCTCGTTTAAAGCGATCCCAGCTTTGGTCTTTTTCTTCGATCGTTGCTGAAGCAGTGACTTTCGTCCACAGCCCTAACGTCTTCTTCCACCCCCCTCAACTTGACTCTGGAACTCTTTATCGTTTATGACAAGGAGCTGACGTTGATTCGTGTCGGAGTCCAGGCATAGATAATAATATATAAGACCTGGACTACCGGTAGCTGAAACCTATCTCAGCACTTACCACTCGCCACATTAGTTCTTACTTCTTTGTTCTTACGCTATGTCGGCATTTGTTGCCATTATTATCATATGTCGCCACCAGTCGCCATTATTGTCATATCATATCATTTGCCGTTATTAGCCGTTATTATCGTTTCATTTATGTATATATATATAGCCCTTTCACCTACGAGAGTTAGAAAAACAGATTTCATCTACTACGTCTGTAACGGGCCAAAGCCAGCTTGTATTCCTAACTATCTAGGGGCAAGCTAAACAAAAGGAATTGTTGGAAAGAGAGATGGGGAATTTGATGTGGTGTATTACGCACAGGCCCTTCCTTGAATGGGTTTAGCGTAGGGGCGTAGCCCGAACACGCATACAGCGGGAGTAGCCCGTGACGGTACCCTCCTCCACCACGATAATTCGTAATATTATCGCCAGCAAGAGTTCGAGCAGTCTCTTTTCGGATGATCGGGCGTGCCTTCGCAAGGAGATTCT